>SCDY01000288.1:0-71750 GCA_004143825.1 Drosophila micromelanica
AAAATCAATGCATTTTTGAAAAAAAATTTTTTTTGATATTTTCGGAAAAAAGCATGTACTCCCCCCTTATACATTTTTGAAAAAATTTTTTTTTCAAAATTTAAAAATGCGAGTTTGCATTTTTAATCGATTTTGCTGGTCACAAATAGTATAAAAAAGAACATTTAAGTTGATTTTGAGGGCGTAACATTTTTTGTCAAAAATCATGCCAAAATTTAGAAAAATTTGAACATGTAAAGTTCTTGGACCCATAGGTCTCATATTTCAAACACCCATAAATTTGTCAAAACTTAACCGATTTTCACGTTTGATGGCATTCTGGTTATGATTTTTTATTTAGATGGATTTTACATTCAAAATCAAAGCATTTTTGAAAAAAAATTTTTTTTGATATTTTCGGAAAAAAGCATGTACCCCCCCCTTATACATTATCAAAAAAAATTTT
Organism: Drosophila micromelanica; assembly: GCA_004143825.1. Classification (NCBI taxonomy): domain Eukaryota; kingdom Metazoa; phylum Arthropoda; class Insecta; order Diptera; family Drosophilidae; genus Drosophila; species Drosophila micromelanica. The sequence goes on from SCDY01000288.1 coordinate 446, forward strand.
TTTTCCAAAAGTTAAAATTGTGAGTTTGCATTTTTAATCGATTTTGATGGTCACAAATAGTATAAAAAAGAACATTTGAGTTGATTTTGAGGGAGTCAAATTTTTTGTCAAAAATCATGCCAAAATTGAGAGAATTTTGGACATGTAAAGATCTCAGACCCATAGGTCTCATATTTCAAACACACATAAATTTGTCAAAACTGAACCGATTTTCACGTTTGATGGATAAAAGTATGTATTTTGTCAATATTCTTTTGGTAAGATTAACAGTAACTAGGTAATAATAAATACTTGTAACATGTAACGAATAGAGTAAACATCGCTCATCCCTAAATCTATGGAATTGTAAATACGTACGATATTATTCCCTCACTATTATTTGTGATTTTTATACTACGCGAATTAAAATGATAAAAGCCATACTAGTATTTAACAATCATGGAAAGCCTAGACTTTCAAAATTTTACCAATATTTTGTACGTTAAATCGCGTAATATATTATAAATGAAACATATGAATACAGTACAGCAATAGTCAATTCTATAAGACGAGCTCAAAAGCATATTTAAAAATCTTAAAATCCAATACAACGGTACAAGTTTTTGAACAACAAAAAGTCTGCAAATAAAAAATGGCATGCGTGTGGCGACTCGCCGTCTTAATAATTGCGTTTACCGAATTTTGTTTTGTTTACCTTTTGCATACATTGATTCAGTAAAATAGAAAGGACGAGTTGAAGACGTCACATATGTGATTAACAGTCAACGATAAAAGTCTACATACACCCCCACTTTAGTAATCTGCTTTAATGCATATTCCTAAAAGAGCATTGATATAGTAATGTATGACAAAAGCTTATTAGAAACGAGTGAAATTAAAACAAAATCAATGTAGTTGTATGGCTTTGGAAAATGTATAGTTGAAAAGTGTAGTTCTTTAGCTTTTGTAGTTATCGAGATGGCTGCGATTATAAAAATCGAATCAGCTTGTTGTCCTGATCGATTATACAGTTTTTACCCATTTTCGATGGTGTCCGGGGACACAAAGTAGGTAGTAAACATAAAAAACTTGGTCTTGTAAGCTCCAAAATCTTTTAATATGTATTCATATATCTCACATTATGCAATATACAAAAAAAATTCACTGATATAACATTTTAATAGGACGAAAATCTTCAACAACAAATAATCAAAGAGACGTTCCAACTAGTATCAAAGCGTGACGATAACGTTTGCAATTTTCTGGAAGGCGGAAGGTAACCTTATAATGCAAATATAGATCGTAAATGTGTTGAAGATATTTCGCAACTATTTAACATTATTATATATGGAGCATTCCGCATATAGTTTTTTACATTTTTATATTTTTTCATACTTCAGCTTAATAGGCGGTTCGGACTACAAGCTTATATACCGCCATTATGCTACACTGTACTTTGTGTTTTGCGTGGACTCTTCGGAGAGTGAGCTGGGCATCCTCGATTTGATACAAGTGTTTGTCGAAACGTTGGATAAGTGTTTCGAAAATGTTTGTGAATTGGATTTAATATTTCATGCTGATGCCGTACATCACATTCTGTCAGAGCTGGTAATGGGCGGAATGGTACTGCAGACTAATATGAACGATATCATAACCAGAATTGAAGAGCAAAATAAGTTGATCAAGCAAGAGGCGGGAATCTCAGCGGCACCAGCTCGCGCTGTAAGCGTTGTAAAAAGCATGAACATCTCCCAACAAATTAAGGATATAAAACTACCTGATTTACCACAAGCTATAAAGGACCTCAAGTTTTGATGTGATAATTATAAGCTACTATAAGCGCTAACCCTCTTTTGTAATCTGAGTAATAAAATTTCCAATAACTTTAAGTACTTATAGACACATTTTCAATTAATAAACTGTTCTGCGCCCAATACTGAAAAAACGAAACCTTACATTTTTTAAATATTCTCTGTTTGGTTACGCAACTACGCTACTTTTATCATACCTATTTAGATTCGACAGATCTATCGTACAGTCGGATGATAAGCCATGTTAAAGACGGTGACCCTGACATGTGTTTAATATTAATATTACTAATAATAATTCTAATTGTTTACTAAAAAAGGCGATTTATGATCGAAAGTGAAAATCAGAACTGAATAGATGCATTTTAACAGCAGATAACAGCTTCGTTCCACACATTAAAATAATAAAAATAAAGAGCTGAAATTTGGATCCGAGCTCGTATGACTCTCGGAACTTTATGGGAACGTTTCGATGTTGGTTTGAAATAGCAAACTTAAAGTCCTAAGCTTAACATTCAGTCGAAAAAAACAAAAATAGTATTAAAGCGCAGTTTTTTTTCTTAATTTGTCGCTCTTCTTCAATTCGACTTTGCGGCTATAAAGCAAACTAAAGTATGAGAAACAAAATATTTGATATGTAAAAACTTGAGAGAGAATTCTGTTCTAGTTTTTTAATGCTCAATGATTGTAAATAAAGCTGATTGAATTAGTGCAATATTCAATCGGGTTTCAGACTTAACATCATGAGCTTGTGTATAATCGGAGCTGGTACGGCTGGACTTTGCTGTGCTCGACGCGCCCTTGAGCGTAATCAAATTCCTACGGTTTTTGAACTGTCGAGTGAAGTTGGCGGGACATGGGTCTATAACAATGACACTGGAACAGTCAACGGAATTGATGTGCACAGCAGCATGTATAAAAACTTACGGTAAGTACTTAAAAGTATGAAAAAAAAAAAACAACTAGATCGTTGCAATGGGGTTAACCTATTGCGCAATACTCGATTCAGAGTGCAATACGAACCTAGAACAGTCCAAAACTATGCTATTATTTATTGCAAGCATAAAACACTTATTATTAATAATATAATTTTTTTATTTTTTCTTATTATTAAAAGTTTAGGAAAATGGGTAAAGAGAGTAGGTAGATGGAATCATCTCCGACCCCAAGATAACTTCAAATTTAGAGAACTTTGATCGTTTTTGTAAAATTGATAAAAATCTACAAGAATCTTTTTTTTAACAAAGTTTTTTTTTTGTACATTTTAAGAGATTGGTTTCAGGGTATTTCGTAGTCGGATGGCCTTTTTATTTGTTTTTGACCTACTTAACACTCGCGTTGTCGTTGGTTTATAATACAAATTTAAAAATATAAACTTTGTTTTTCCTATATATTTACATATGGACTTAGAACCAATTTGCCAAAGGAGATAATGGGCTATCCAGATTTTGAAATCCCTGCAGACAGGAAATGCTATCCCTCATCTACAGACATTTGCTCTTTTCTAAATCAGTACGCTGATCATTTTCTGATCAGGAAGCATATAATATTCAATTCGTATGTGATTCGGGTCGTCAGGAAGTGCGAAAAGTGGCAAGTAAGTTGAAATTTGTTTCAAAAATTAACTTTATTTAATGGTTTACTTTCGAATTTAGGTACTTGTAAAAAATCTATTGACAAACACCGTGAAGTTTTATTATTTTGATAAAATCCTAATTGCAAACGGACATTATCATACACCGAATTATATTCAAATTCCCAATGCACATTTATTTAAAGGTGAATATTTGCACAGCCATGATTATAGAAACAACGACATTTTTAAAGGTAAATAAGAGAACTCCAAAAATATAAAAAACTCAAGTATAAAGATATTTTATTCTATAATTAAAGATAGAACTGTGTTGGTAATAGGAGGAGGACCGAGTGCTATGGACCTATCCAATATTATATCAAAATCGGCAAAGCAAGTCGCACTTAGCCACCATTTAGATGGTATTTCCAATTCAATATTTTTCAAAAATGTCGAAACCAAACCTGATGTCGAGCGCCTTGATGAGAAAGGAGCGTATTTTATCGATGGATCTTACAGGGAATTCGATACCATATTTTTCTGTACTGGCTACAAGTATTCTTTCCCATTTCTGAGCATCTCTTGCGGCATATATGTTGAAGAGAACTACGTGCAAATGCTTTACAAGCAATGCATTAACATACGGAACCCGACAATGGCGTTAATCGGAATACCATTTTACGTATGCGCAGCTCAGATGATGGATTTGCAAGCACGTTTTGTTTTCAGCTATTTTTATGGAAATCGAAAATTGTTATCGACATCTGAAATGACTGAAGATACTTTGCAACATATGAAAATACTTTGGAGAAATGGCTACAAAAAACGACATGCTCACATGCTGGGCAATAATCAGGTAGTGATCGATAGTTCTTATCGTTCTCGATAGTCGGGCGTTTCCAACTAGAACACTCTTACTTGTTGTCTTATACAAATGTGTTGATCAATTATTTTTGATTATTTTTCAGATGCAGTATTTTACTGAATTGGCAACCGCTGCGCAGATTGAAAATATTCAACCCGTGATGGCAAAATTACACTTTGAAAGTAGCAATTGTTTTAATGAAAACTTGATATACTTTCGTGACGACATTTTCAAGATAGTTGACAGAGAAACATTCATAAAAGTTAACTAAAACTCCAATTTCAAGAAATCAGAAATTTAGCCAGTTAACCCTTTTCTTCGGTCAACAACAAAGGTCCAACGCTTCTGTGTTCTAAGGAGCTACAGGGCTAGCATTATCGCGGGACGAATCGATTGTTTCTGCCGATTAAAAGCCTTTAATTTAAGAAATTATTTTGTATAATTTAGATTAGATCACATCGCGCATATCATAATAAATAGTGAAATTCTATTTTTCAGTCTTTCTATTCAGTTTACCCTGTGCTAATCATGGTCCCCAAATGGTTAAATAAAATTTAAACTTACGCCAAGGACCGCACCCACTGGAACCTAGAAGGTCTAGGCGGGACCATCCGTCTCTGAGATACCCGTTTGTATTCATGCATACATATATAAATTCGCACACAGAAAATTCTACATAAAGTGCCAAATATTTCTCACAAAAATTCATAAATTCTCGAATCCCATAATTGTTCGAAAAGCGTACTTGACATCTTAGTCTGACAAAGAAGGTTACATAAGTATCTTGTATTTGTAGTGTTTTGCGTCGGAATATTCAAAATCTAAAATGAAATTGGCTGCTTGCATATTCATAAAGATTTTTCAAGTAGTAAGTAAATATATCGACAATTTTATACAAATGGAGTACATGCCAATCTTTTACAAAATAATGTTTGTTCAAATGTTCGCCGATGATAAGTACATACATATATACATATATATTCTTGCTTCACGTTAAGGAGCGCACACTGGGGGCGTGGCCTACCGATAACACCTAATATCGCAAATCGATAAAATCCTAAAATGTAAAGCCATCAAAGTGTTTATGTGGATATGTGGATATCTGGTGACCTCCTCAAAAGATTAAGATCGTGATAACGCGACCACGCCTACAAAACGCCCCAGCGGCCTTCAACAGTCGGAAATGGCTATATCTTTTACAGTTCCTGTGCTAGAGTCACCAAACGTTGCAGGAACGTGCCATGAAACATTTTTGAAAAAATTATTGCAAATATCGATTACTTTAAAGCTTCCATCGATAAATGGTGCATGGTTGCAAATTTACAAAACTGCGTATTTTCGGGCAAAAGTTAGAAAGTTGAAAGCTTGGGCTCATGCATACCATACGCAGATATCTTCGATATCGATATTTTGCCCCGTCTTATTAATATCGATAAAAAATGTTTCAGCCTCTGGTTTTTACACCATATCTCAGAGAATATAACAGCTATGGGCACCACTTGACGGATTTTGGATACCTCGCTCCTGATGTTTTTGTAATTTCTAATGGCATTTTCTTCTTTTTTATAGGTTTTTACTGTGGCGGCGACAATTGTAAAAAAGTTATCCGATAGATATTCTGAGCGATTGTTGACAAGCAACAAAAAAAGATTAACGGAGTGGATGCTCCTGAACACAATATCATTGACGAAAGCAACGGATGAGTTTAGTCTACTGATCTTTATGGGATATTCATTTATCTCTATTATTTTATTGATATGCAGGTAACAATTTATATGGTACAATTGATATATCTTCATGTATTTATTTCGTCTTTATGTAGATAACAAATATTCAGGAAAAATACATTCAAATAAATTAAATATTGTAACTTCATTGCAGAATTAAAGAAAAATCGTCTAATTATCACATATGTGAGATTATTTTGTTGAGCTTTGGATTAATATTCTTCACAATACAAGGTATGTATTTAAACAAAAACATAAATTCTTAGATTTTTTTTTTTTTTTTAAATTATTTTCGTAATCGATTTTTCGATTTGTTGTATATCGACGTGATATTGAATTGTCAGCCTCGCTTAATTTTGAAAATATCTGTGTTTATTTCAGGATTTTTAATATTTGGAATTTTGGAACAGTTGCCGGATGATATATTAACTTATGGATACTCTCTTGGAGCTTTGTCATTCATTTGTGCTGCCCTCTTTGGGATAGATTTGTTATTTTTTAAGCAAATGACAGATTTTAAAGATGTAAATTCCCAAACGGACTTTGTGTGTACAGCTAAAACCACTAAGCAAGCATATATAATAACCAACAATGATGAATTGCATAATGTTAAGCATGTCAGCTTGCCGGTAACAACAAATTATGGTCATGAACCTAAATATTTACGAACAGATTTATAAATTTGTAATAATTGTTGCTTAGTTCAAATTGTCGATATCCCGTCTCGTTTTCCAGAAATCGATCAAACATTTTTATTATTTTATTTATTTTTATTTTTTTTCCCACGTGCAAATTAAATTGTCATGAATTTAAAACAAGTAAATACGAGCTCTTTTTAATAAAATTTGATTTTATTCAATGTTAATTTTTACAGCATTTTTTTCTTCATTAAACGGATTGTACTCTTTCTTATTAATGCAGTTTTCAGTGCTATGTGATGATGAAGCGATTCCCTGCTTAGATACAGTACTGTACACGGCCATGGCTTGTGCGACAAGACCATTCACATCTCCTGGATTTGCTGGCAATATCATAGTATTGTTTGACTTCGCTAACTTTTTAAAAGCTTCGATATATTGCTCGGCCAATGTTAAAGATGCTGCATTTTTACCGTCCTATAAAAGACAACACAAAATGACTTTAATAAAAATATTAAGACCTTTGATGTAATGAGAAACTGAAGCAGCAATATTTTTAATTGATTGTGGTTTACCAATTTTACTTACCGTATGTGCAAGGGATTTCGCTAAAGCTTGCAGACTACGAGCTCTAGCATCGGCAACTGCGATCATGGCAGCAGCTTCACCGCTAGCTTTGTTAATGTGCTCTTGCCGTTCAGCTTCTAAGAAATTTAAAAGAAAAAAATTAAGTTAATATTTAGCAATAAATTTGATTGATTAAAGGTCTCCTTTTCTAATATTAACGTGATAACTTGTGTTTTTTTGTTATGTCCAACCGGCTTGCTATTAAACCGTTTTAAATCTAGTTACTTATTAAATTTATTAATAGCTCTAACCACATAACGTATACATAGATGTCACATTGTGTATAAAAAAATGACAAATATATTTTTTTAGCGTGGCAAGTCTTAACGCAATTTCGGTCTTCTTTTTGCGTACAATCTCAGAGATCAAAAGCGTAAATGCGAGGTTTGATCTGTGTGTGTTGGGCAATATACCTTGATCCCTATCTCTTCAAGCACAACCGGACCCTCTTTTCCCCTTTTACTTAAGTAAATATGCACAGTTTTTCTCAAGGAAGTCGGCTCGCGAATGACACACGCACAATTGAGGTTAGTAATTGTCTTCCAAGAGCCAGAGTTTATTATATACCTGATGCTAGAATTCTTGATTTTCGTTTGCCTTCGGCAATATTGATTTCTGCTTCACGTACTCCCTCCGATTCCAAAATAGCTGCTCTTTTTCTTCTTTCCGCTTCAACTTGCATTTGCATTGCTTCATGTACTCTGGTCGGTAGCTAATTTTAATTAAAATGTTTATATATGTATTTGTTAAAATAATAAAGAAAACAAGTTTTGGATAGTTACTCTGATATCTCGAATTTCGTAGCGCAAACAGGCAATACCCCAAGCTTCACTCGCTTTATTTATGGAATCGACAATGCTCACATTTAAAGATTCTCTTTCACGAAACACTTTGTCTAATGACATTTTTCCAAGTTCCGATCTCATTGTTGTTTGTGCAAGTTGGGTTATGGCAAATTCCGGGTCCTCAACACCATAAGATGCTATATAGAATAATCTTTATAAAATAAGTTTTGAATGATATATGTGTGCTATTTTAAATAATATCAAACCTCTATATGGATCAATAATTCGTAGGTAAAGTACCCCATCAATACTCAGCGTCACATTATCGGATGTAATAGCACTTTGTTTGGGGACATCTATCGCAATTTCCTTTAAGCTCTGAACATATTTGATTTTATCGGCCACCGGTACAAGAATATTCAGTCCGGGATCTAGAATTCTATGAAACTTTCCCATACGCTCCACTACCCAGGCCTGCATGCAAAAGTAATGTCATAGGTCAAACTCGATTACTCAATGGGAAATTGATATATATTCATACCTCTTGTTGCGGCACAAACATCACAATTGTGTTCATTGGTGTTGAGGCCTTTCCTCTTGATTGACTTGACATACAAGAGCCGGCGAACAAAAATTCGTGCTGCTAAATTATAACATTAATATAATAATAATAATAATAATAATAAGCTAATCCTACAATAGTATGTTTACTTACTTGCGGCCTTATTCTTCGAGCAGAAAATAATAACCTAGACATGCTTAAATTTTCTAGACCTCCGAAATAGAAAAATAATATAATAATAATCATATGTTTCCCGTCACAGGGTGATTTGGCAAAAATAACTGATAATCACCTTAATGCCAAGTTCCCACTATCTAAAATGCGACTGATAATTCTTATATGTGATATCTGGGATTAACATGGTGACCATTTAACAAACTCTGTACAATTATATTTTAATATCGAATCAGCAATTTCATATGTTCACGGTCTTTATGAAATGTGACAGTAATCGTCTTTAGTTCTTTGCAGATATCGATGAATTACTTAAATTGTCGTTACGGAAAGATTTAAATGTGACCAAGCTAAAATTTTATGTTATGTTTTTTTTTTGGTTTATTTAAAAACATATAATGCAATTTATTATCAATAATTATGTTTAAGTTATATTAGTCAAAAATTAAATAAACATGTTGTTTCATTAAGCAAACATATTTTGGTAATATTAAAAACATGGCCGATAGTTTTTCTTACCAAATTTATCGCTGTTTGCAGACTAAGGGATCTGCTAAATATAACGTGGCGCTATCTTACCATTACCGTCTATGTCACCCTGTGCTTACATACAACATTTCGGTTGTTTACACCGGTTGAAGACAATTTGCACACACTAGATTTAACTTAATGGTTACTTAAAATGGCACACACCGAAAATAATCCAGTTTATACGTTCCCAAATTATTTAAATATTCTAAATGATCCAGCTACAACCGAGGATCTCAAATTGAAAGCCACTCAGGAGTTGAGTGAACATTTTGAGATGATCATGCAATCTGCAGCATATCCTTCATTTTTGGAAAGAGCACTTAAGATATTTATGCGTATTTTACAAGAGGGTGAGCCTCAATTTATACAAGAAAACACAGTTCAACACGTAAGTACCTTTCTTCATTTTCATACTTACATGTTCACGAGTGCTCCTAATAACAGTATGACAATGTTTACATATGGATACACACACATCTGAATAGTACACTAATAGTGCATATATGTTTATGTTCTTTCCTAAGTGTAATCAGTAAATGTGATAGCTCCTTGCCAGCCTACCTCTATGCTCAACTATTTTTTGATATTTGCGAACAGCTCATATGTTAAATTTAATATCCCTCGTCACAAAAATAGATATTACATTTTATTGCGAAATGTTCTAACTCCACAAAGCCTGATAACGTCGCTCGATAGATTTTAATTGGTGGTGGAGCCTTGCTCCGTTTTTATCACTAAGCTTACCAAAGATGGGCGGAAAAAATTCCAATTGGGAATGAAGGAACAGGAAATTCGCTCTGAAAAAGCCGCACGATAAATGCCGAAGTCGTTGACACGAGCAATGAAATCAGTCGCCTGGCCGCCCTAGGCAAAGCTGGACGATGCCAATTGTGTGCAATATGTTTGTACGATTGATTTTTGAAGGCATACATACATATTTACATATTTTTCTAAGGTGATTTACATGAACAAAAAAGATAACACTTTTTTACAATATATATTTATGTAAATACATATTTGAATGCTCCTTAAGCTTAGTTGGATCGGTCGCACTACTAAGATCGCATCCGACCAGGCAGTTATCTTAGGGGCTCTATTATAAATACTTATTATATACTATTTGTTTTCTATTTTTAGATTCGCAAGCTTATTTTGGAGATGATACACAGATTACCCATAACAGAAAATTTAAGACAACATGTTAAATCAATAATAACAATGATGCTAAAATTATTAAAAACCGATAATGAAGAAAATGTGCTTATAAGCCTTCGTATTATAATTGAACTGCATAAACACTTTCGTCCATCTTTTAATCCTGAAGTAAGTAGACGAATTGTAAATAAACTATAAACATTTCAAACTATTTTAAAATTATTTATTAATTTCCGTTTAATTTTTAGATCCAGCTTTTTTTAGGATTTGTAAAAGAAATTTATACGAATCTTCCGAACAATCTCACATCCATTTTTGAAACTACAAGCGACATTTGGATAACTGATTTAAAAGATTTGGATTTGGAAATGATTTTGCCCGAAACATATTCAGCTAAAACTATACATGTGGATAAGCCATTAGAGCACAACTCGCAGCAAGTGATTGTAAGTATACACCATATTTTAATCCGCCTTGAACAGAAAACTGAACAATATTTCTTGTTTATATTTCAGTATAATCTTCTTCCTCGCGGTATTTTGTCCTTGAAAGTTCTTCAAGAGTTGCCCATTATCGTTGTATTAATGTACCAAATTTATAAAAATGCTGTCCACCAAGAGGTCGCCGAATTTATTCCATTGATACTAACAACTATCAACTTACAACCAACTGTAGTTCAAAGGTAAGTTTTCACAACAATGCTCATGTCAAACAATATCGTGCCCACTCTTTCGCAAAATTATTATAAATTTTTAGATTAAAAATGTAAATTCGCAATTTTAAATTTTTTAAAAAATATTTTTTTCTAAAAATCCGAGACCAGAATGCCATCCAACATGAAAATCGGCTCAGTTTTGACAAAATTTTCGGTGTTTGTTATTTTTCTAGAAATTCTGCACAAAAAGAAGTTTTTGTGGACTTTATGGGCGCTCAAGTAAAAACGCTCTCATTTTTGGCGTATATTGTACGAATTTATCAGGTAATTTAAACACTTTAATTTTTTACAGCGGTGTAAATTTAAATGTATATACATTTTTTTCAGGATATTGTTTTAGCGAACTCATTATCAGTATCAAATGGAATGCTGAATTTAATGGAACATTGTCCGAAAGAAGCTGCTAATCTTCGGAAAGAACTTCTGATTGCTGCGCGTCATATATTTGCTACAGATTTACGCCAAAGTAAGTTTCGTTAAACAATTTTTTAAACACCAACAACAAATGAACTAACTGTTTATTTTCCTTTAGAGTTTATTCCGTCGATAGAAAAATTGTTTGATGAAGACTTACTTATTGGAAAAGGAGTCACTTTAGACTCCATTCGCCCATTGGCATACTCCACATTAGCCGATCTTGCGCACCATGTCCGTCAAAGCTTAAGCTTGGATGTCCTGGTAAAAGCAGTTCATTTGTTTGCCAGAAATGTCCATGATGAGACACTTGCTGTTGGAATACAAACTATGTCGTGTAAACTATTATTGAATCTAGTAGATTGTCTACGACACCACAGTGAACTTGAACCACAGCGTTCTAGAAATATTCTACGAACGCTTTTAAAGGTGTTCGTAAAAAAGTTCGAAACTATTGCGCAAATTCAACTTCCACTGATTATTCAAAAATGGTATGATTTAAACAAATTTTTTATATGTCACTCATTACATTATTAATTACATATTTAATTAACACTAAACGCAGCTAAAGCAGCTAAAGTTTTTATTATAAAATGAATCTACTTAATATGTCTAATGCAAGTTAATTTTTATTTAATTTATGCAGCAAGGGACAATCTCAAGGCGGTGCATCAACAAACATTATTGGTTCATTCACCTCACCTGGTCTACATTTAACAGAAGTAAAAGATGTGAGTTGTCGCTAAAGAACTCTTTTTATTTTTTTATTAAACTTCTCTAACTCTTATATTACATTTTAAATTTGACACAACTAAGGATCAACTAGGAAGCGAACAAAATAAAATAATGTCGACTGGAACCCAACTGGTTTGTTCAGTTAATGTCGCTGAATTTCGGAGCTTAGTGAAAACTCTTGTTGGAGGCGTAAAAACAATTACTTGGGGATTTTTTAACTCCAAGGTAAGTTTTAAAATATATAACAATTAAAATATATTATAATATTTTCGTTCAAAGGTTTCGGAACCAAGCTTACAAATACAGGAAAAACTATTTAATCCTGAAATACTTTGTATATATATTGACTTGGTGCATTTTGCAATGGAAGCTTTAGATATATATACAATAAATGTTAACCCAAATCAACAACGGGCATCTGGGTTGATTTCCCGCAGCAAAGAAGAAAAGGAGGTTTTAGAACACTTTAGTGGCATTGTAAGTATATAATAATGGAGACACTTATCGATACAGATACAATTGAAATCGATAATGAATCCATAAATATATATTCCTAAAATAAACTATAAAATAAAATAATTTTCTTTTATTTCTTCAGTTTCTTATGATGCATTCTCAGAATTTTCAAGAAATATTTGCTACTACAATTGATTTTTTGGTGGAACGAATATACAAAAATCAATCTCTTCAGGTTATAGCAAACTCATTTTTAGCCAATCCCACAACTTCGCCACTATTTGCAACAGTGTTGGTGGAATATCTTTTGGAGAAAATGGAAGAAATGGGCTCAAATGTTGAACGATCCAATTTATATCTCAGATTATTTAAACTCGTTTTTGGAAGTGTTAGCCTTTTTCCTGTTGAAAACGAACAAATGTTGCGGCCGCACCTTCATAAAATAGTTAATCGTTCAATGGAGTTAGCGCTAATTTCAGACGAGCCCTACAATTATTTCTTGCTTCTCAGGGCATTATTTAGATCAATTGGTGGTGGCAGCCATGATCTTCTGTATCAAGAGTTCCTACCGCTGTTACCTAATTTACTGGAAGGCTTGAACCGCTTACAAAGTGGATTTCACAAACAACACATGCGAGATCTATTTGTAGAGCTTTGCCTGACAGTACCTGTTCGCCTTTCATCTTTGTTGCCTTATCTGCCTATGCTTATGGATCCGTTAGTTTCTGCCTTGAACGGTTCCCCCACTCTTATTAATCAGGTAAAGTATACCGATGGAATAATTAAAAACATTTGTATTTAACAAATATTTACTTTTAGGGACTGAGAACATTGGAACTTTGTGTTGACAACTTACAACCTGATTTTTTGTATGATCATATACAACCAGTTAGGGCAGCTTTAATGCAAGCCTTATGGAAAACATTACGGAATCAGGACATTGCAGCGCTTGTTGCCTTTCGTGTTCTTGGGAAATTTGGCGGTGGTAATCGCAAAATGATGGTCGAGCCGCAAACGTTACATTATGATCAAAATGAACGGCCAAAAATTTCAATAATAACATATTTCCAAGAATATGAGAAACCAATTGAATTTCCCGTGGAGTATGCAATTGAGTCAGCCTTCAAAGCATTGAGCTCCAACACCACAGATCAATTTTATAGAAGACAAAGTTGGGAAGTAATCCGTTGCTTCTTGGCTGCATTTATCAGTTTAGATGATGAGAAACATACCTTGTTGAAATTGTTTACTCATACCGACTTCGTCGAGAGCAACATTATGAATTGGCCTATATTCCATAATAAAATTGAACTGTCGAGTGTTCGTGGTACTCACCTAACAGCTCTCATTGGTATGTTGGTAGCTTCAGCCACAAAGGATTTACGCGATTCAGTGTGCCCTGTTATGGCTGCCGTTGTGAGGCACTATACTATGGTGGGAATTGCCCAACAGGCGGGACCTTTCCCACAAAAAAATTATACATCTAATGGAATAGATCCGATGGTATTAATTGATGCTCTGGCCGCTTGCATGGGACATGAAGAGAAAGAATTGTGCAAGCCCGGAATAGCTTGTATGGGAATTATATTGGATACTGCTGCAAATATAATGGGAAACAAAGATAGAGCCTGCAAATTACCTTTAATGCAGTATTTGGCAGAGAGAATGACAGCATTATGTTACGAACGCCCATGGTATGCGAAGGTAGGCGGCTGTCAAGCAATTCAATTTCTATGCAAACACATGTCTCTACGTGCTTTATACCAGCACCTTTTCAATTTTCTAAAAGCATTTATGTTTGTGTTAATGGACCTGGAGGGCGACGTATCTAATGGCGCCCTCGATATAACTAAAAGTTACATGAAAACCATGTTGGAAATTTGCTTGTCCCCCATAAGTATAAATTCTAGAAATGATGAATTGGAAGACTTACAAGCGAAAGCTACGTATGAAGTAATACATGAGCTCGTACGACATATAACAAGCCCTAATTCGATTGTTAGAGAAGAATCTATGGTGTTATTAAAACACATTGGATCAATCCAGAAAAAAACAGTTTCCGAAGTAATGGATCCTCATAAGGACGTTCTGGCAGACATTATACCGCCAAAGAAACATTTATTAAGACATCAACCTGCCAATGCTCAAATCGGTTTAATGGATGGTAACACGTTTTGTACTACTTTGGAGCCCCGTCTCTTCACAATTGGTAGGTATTCTATATTTTGCTTTATTTGTTAATATATAATATTCTCTAAAGTGTATTATGTAGAATATTTACCTTTATGCATGTTTATTATACACGTCAATATCGTAAATCATATTCTAACGGTATTTTAACTAATAGTTGAACATACGTGTAACTTAAACATATGTTTTTTTCAGATTTATCAAACACTTACCATAAGTTATTTTTCCATGAATTACTGACCTTAAGTGAAGCTGAAGATGCGACATTAGCAAAATTGGATTGCTACAAAAATGTAACGAACCTCATACCATTGCGAATTAGTGCATTACGAGCTTTGGCAGCTTGTCACTATATTAATGACAATGCGTATAAAGAAAAAATTATAAACATTATTTTTAAAGTCATGGAAAATGATAAACCAGAGTTGCAAGAAACAGCATATGTTTGTATGAAAACATTTATTACTGGCATTACTATTGATAGAGAGAAGGTAAGTTAAACAACAGATTAAAGTATTTATTTATAAGAAAGAAGAACTTTATCTGCCTAATTTTTTAATATATAAACATAATAAATAGGAACGTATTTTGCAAATGAGTAAAATTCATATTTTGCAGCTTTTATGCAAACTCCATGTTCATATATATACATATATAATTGTATTTACAGATTCAAAATGCCATGCGACCTCTACTCTTAAAACTGGGAGACCACAGAAACTTGTCTATTCCTGCAATTAAACGATTGTCATATTTTACACAGCTCTTTCCACAAATGTTTAATGAAAAGCTTAGTGAACAAATATTACAGCATTGTGCAAAAATTATTGAAATATTTGTCGGCCAATACAAGTGCACCAACGAAAATGTTAATTTCTTTGCCACATCTAAAGGAGGAGAGTACGAACAAAAAATTGTGACGCTCATTGAAATGTTTTACCACATCACAGCATCGTCAAAATATATTGAAAAGTTATGTCAACTTGTTTTACAAACCGAAAAAAATCTAATGATCGAGGCATCGAGTCCCTATCGCGAGGCATTAATATTGTTTCTACAACGTTTTCCATTAGAGACAGTTGACCTATTTTTGATGGAATCCCTTATGAAAGATTCTCAATGGAACCGCTTTTTTATATTTTTATTAAAGCATAAAAGTGGGCAAGAATTCCGAACGATTATAAAGAACTCGAAATACACAATCCTACTGGAATATTTGAATTGGAACTCAGATAGTGGTAATACTTCCAAATATGATGTGCAACATCAAGCTGTACTAATAATTTTTACGCTCATGGAGTTGGATGATCAATGGATACCCACTAGACCGGATATTGTAGATACTTTAAGAAACATGTGGCGCACTAGTTTATACTCCACATGTTATGAAAACGTTGCTTGTGATTTATGGCATTTGGTCGGAAAAATATTATTGCTTTATTTTTCGAATAATACAAATGATATTGACTTACTTTTCCAACTGTTAAGAGCCTTATGCTTACACTTTATTCCTGACGTCTATTTTCTACGCGACTTTTTACAAAATACCGTAGCACAAAGTTTCACCGTTAACTGGAAAAGAAATGCATTTTTCCATTTCGTGGAAAATTTTAATAATAATACATTTTCAGAAGATTTAAAAGCGAAAATAATAACGGCAGTTTTAATTCCGTGCTTCACTGTAAGTTTCGACAAAGGTGAAGGAAACAAGTTAATTGGAGCGCCACCAACACCCTATCAAGAAGATGAGAAAAACATTGTTTCGGTATTTATCAATAAAGTTTTTGATCCCGATAAGCAGTATGATGATGCTGTGAGAATTGCTTTATTGCAACTCGCGTGCTTGCTTGTAGAACGCGCTTCTCAGCACATACACGATGGCGATGCCAATAATAAAAGGCAAGGCAATAAACTAAGACGTTTAATGACCTTTGCCTGGCCTTGCCTACTAAGTAAAAATTGTGTAGACCCTACTGCGCGATACCATGGCCATTTATTACTTGCCCACATAATAGCAAGACTGGCAATACATAAGAAAATAGTTCTTCAAGTTTTTCATTCATTGCTAAAAGGACACGCTCTTGAGGCAAGACCTATTGTTAAACAGGCCCTCGACGTACTTACACCAGCTATGCCCCTACGCATGGAAGATGGAAACACAATGTTAACTCACTGGACCAAGAAAATTATTGTTGAAGAAGGACATGCAATACAACAGCTATTTCACATTCTTCAACTGATTATTCGTCACTATAAGGTAAGTCAAAGAATAATTTTTAAAATGTACAAAAATACATTAACCTTTTTTTAATCAATAGGTTTATTTTCCTGTAAGACATCAATTGGTGCAGCACCTAATAAATTATATGCAACGTTTAGGATTTCCTCCAAGTGCTAACTTTGAACATAAAAAATTGGCTGTAGATTTAGCAGAAGTAATAATAAAATGGGAACTTCATCGAATAAAACAAGATGAAAGAGATATTAAAACTGATGAATCTGAAGAGGAATTGAGGGACATTCATAATATTAAGCGGCCGGGGAGTGAAACATCCGAATATCGAAAAAAATCCGCTGAGTGCTCAAACCAATCAATAGTCCAAGGAAAGTATATATATGAAATCTATTAAGGTTGTACAAACTAATAAATATACTTATAGGGGTAGGAACTCACACCAAATCTGAAGATGTTCTTCGTTCAATAGATAAGTCATTCTGCGATACAGTTCTTAATTTCCTTATACGGTTGGCATGCCAGGTGAATGATGCACAGCCCGGAATCATTTCCCCAGGAGAAAATTTGTCAAGGAGGTAAGAATTTTAGTCTGTATTCTTCTCTAAATAACGATTCTTTTTTTTTTTTAATATGCATTATATTTATCTATATTTTTTTTAAATGTTAGGTGTGTTATGCTGTTAAAGTTGGCGATGCGTCCAGAGATTTGGCCCCAACCGTTCGATATTAAAATTAACTGGTTAGATAAAGTGCTGACTACAATTGAGACACCGCATCATAATTTAAATAATATATGCACTGCTATAGACTTTCTAACGTTTCTAACCACAATATTAAGTTCGGATCAATTGGTAACTGTTGTACGACCAGTTCAACGCGGCCTTTCTTTGTGTATTATACACCAGAATACAAGGATTGTTCGTTTAATGCATATATTTTTAACACGACTTATGGCCATTTTTCCACCTGATGCACAGCATAAACATAAAGATTTTGATGCTTTGTATAGTGCCATTAGCAAAATGATTACAGACAATCTTACATTTTATGAAAAAAGCCCACAACCGAATGCGTCGTCACTATTTGGGACTTTAATGATTTTGAAAGCATGCACCACTAACAATCCAAGTTATATAGACCGGATATTAGTTCAATTTATAAGAGTTCTAAATCGCCTTACCAAAGATCACATTAATATAAACACAAATAATACGATAAACACTCAAACAACTGATTCTAATTCCTTGGCTCTTGAGCTGTTGGTACTGTCATTGGAATTAATAAAAAATAGGGTTGTTGTAATGAGTGTTGAAATTCGAAAACTGTTTATGGGCACTATTTTGGTAAGCCTAATTGAAAAAAGTTCTGACGTTAAAATTGTTAAATGTATTATTAAAATGCTTGATGATTGGGTGAAAAGTAAAGAATCTAATATTTCAACACACGTTCCATCTATACGTGAAAAGTCTGCGCTACTAGTAAAGTTAATGCAGTATGTGGAAAAAAAGTTCACCGAAGAGGTGGAACTGAATGTTCAATTTTTAGAAATAATCAACTATATATATCGCGACGAAGTATTAAAGCAAACTGAGTTAACAAGTAAATTGGAAGGAGCCTTTTTAAATGGTCTTCGATTTCAAAATCCACATATTCGAGCAAAGTTCTTTGAAATTTTAGATGCATCAATGCGCCGAAGACTTCATGATAGACTCTTGTACATAATATGCTCTCAAGCATGGGATACAATTGGATCTCATTATTGGATAAAACAATGTATCGAGCTTCTCATTTTAACAGCTAATACCATGACTCAGATTCAATGCTCAAATGAAGCTTTCAAAATCCCTTGTATAACTTCTGTGATTCCAACTAACTCAACCAATTCTCACGAAAATGCATTTGTATCATTTTTATCCTCACAATCAGAATCATTTGAAAATGTACAAAATGTTAATGACAAGGACGACGTGTTTGATATTGATCTAAAACTTGAATTTACATCCGTTCGCAAAGAAGATGCGCATCAAACACTTTCTACAAGACGTGAAATATTAGTTGAACTTATTTATAAACAAGCGGAATTTCTAGAAGCAAATCGAAACATACGCACAGAACAAATGCTTGTTGCCACATCACAGCTATGTCATATAGATACCCAACTAGCGGAAAGTGTTTGGCTATCAATTTTTCCAAGCATTTGGAATATATTTACTGAAGATCAACGGATAAATATATCAAGGGAATTAATACCTTTTCTTTCATCTGGAACTAATGTCAACCAAAAAGATTGTTCTCCAAGTACTCTTAACACATTCGTAGAAAGCTTAACTAAATGCAACCCTTCCATTTATATACCACCGAATCTTTTAACATACTTGGGTAAATCGCATAACCTTTGGCACAGAGCCATATTAGTATTAGAAGATTTGGCTATGAACCACTCTATGCGAAATGATATGAATATTGGGGATATTAATCAGCCCGATTCTGACCTACAGAGTTTGAATAACATTTATGACTCTCTCTCAAAAATGTATTCTGCTATGCACGAGGAAGATCTTTGGGCAGGGCTTTGGCTTAAGTTTGGCCACTATCCAGAAACGAACATAGCTATTTCATATGAACAAATGGGATTCTTTGAAGAAGCACAAGGTGCATATGACCTGGCTATGACAAAATTCAAACAAGATTTAAATAACGGCCAAATAAATTTTGACATAAACAGCGAATTATTGCTGTGGGAAAAACATTGGATGCGATGTGCAAAGGAGCTTAATCAGTGGGATATTCTATTGGACTATGCTCAAACAAACAGAGAAAAAAATATGTTTCTTATTCTAGAAAGCTCTTGGCGAGTACCTGACTGGAATCTAATGAAAAATGCTTTATCAAAAACAGAGCAGTGTTATTCAAAGCAATATGGGTTTAAATTAAATTTATACAAGGGATACTTATCAATTTTATACCAAGAGGATAGACAAGCTGCCAGTGTTGAGCGATATGTTGAGATTGCTTCCAGCCTATGTATACGGGAGTGGCGGCGCTTACCTAAAATTGTATCCCACATTCACTTGCCATATCTGCAAGCTTCTCAACAAATTATGGAATTACACGAAGCAAGTCAAATTCATCAGGGCCTAACGCAGTCAAGAAATTCATCTTTACATGACATGAAAGCCATTGTTAAAACTTGGCGCAACAGATTGCCCGTGATTTCTGATGATCTATCACATTGGAGCGACATCTTTACCTGGAGGCAACATCACTATCAAATAATAACTCAGCACTTGGAGCAACAATCAGATCAAGGAAGTACAATGCTGGGAGTGCATGCTTCAGCGCAAGCAATAATTTCATTTGGTAAAATCGCTAGAAAACATAATCTCACTGGAGTATGCCAGGAGACATTATCTAGAATATACACCATACCCTCGGTTCCAATAGTTGATTGCTTCCAGGTAACTATAAATACTTTTAATTTTAGGTGATTCAAACTTTTCCAACTTGTTAATGTTTTATATTTTTCGCAGAAAATACGACAACAAGTGAAATGTTACTTACAAATGCCCTCAACAGCTGGAAGAAATGAAATTAACGAAGCGCTCGAAGTTATTGAATCGACAAATTTAAAGTATTTTACTGGTGAAATGAATGCTGAATTTTATGCGTTAAAGGGCTTGTTGTTAGCACAAATTGGCCGCACAGATGAAGCAGGAAAATCGTTTAGTGCTGCAGTTCAACTCCACGATGGACTTACCAAAGCATGGGCTATGTGGGGAGACTATATGGAACAGATATATTTAAAAGAAAAGCAAATGTCTCTTGCCGTCAATGCGTTAATTTGTTATTTACATGCATGCCGCAACCAAAACGAAAGTAAAACCAGAAAATACATAGCTAAGGTTTTATGGTTTTTGTCATATGATAATAGTAAAAGCGAAACGCCCCTTATAAAAATTTTCGAAAAATACGTTTCGGGGATTCCTCCATCATATTGGCTACCGTGGATACCTCAACTTCTTTGTTGTCTAGAGCAATTTGAGGGCGACGTTATTCTAAATTTGTTGAGTCAAGTAAGTCAAGGCTATATCGAACTATTCTTAAGATTCAAATTTGAAATTAGAATTATTAACATTAAACTTAATAATTTTTAAAATTATGTTTCGTTTTAGATTGGACGACTGTATCCGCAGGCAGTATACTTTCCGATTCGAACACTATATCTTACATTGAAGATTGAACAGCGGGAAAAGCATAAATCGGCGGAACAGGCAGTATTCGCTGGTAAATTATCATCATCTGTAAGTACGACAATTTAATAAGCTTCCAAGATAGTATATGAACATCCTATCTTTTGTATACCCTCGGCCATATCCGACTAAAGCAATCTTGATTTACGTATTTTAACACTTGTGTTCATTTTTAAAATGGTTTCAGAATTTGGAAAATATCGCCTCAAGTTGTGGAAGAAATCAAGTGACGGTTGCGTCCGTTAACCCAATAAAAGCTACACCACCTATGTGGAGATGTTCAAAAGTAATGCAGCTGCAACGTGAAGTTCATCCCACTATATTAAGTTCACTAGAAGGAATTGTTGACCAAATGGTTTGGTTTAGGGAGAGTTGGACAGAAGAAGTTCTACGTCAGTTGCGTCAAGGGTTAATTAAATGCTACGCCATAGCATTTGAAAATCGAAGCACTGTTGTTAATGCAACCATTACGCCACACACTTTGCATTTTGTGAAAAAACTGGGATCAACCTTTGGTATCGGCATTGAAAATGTTCCAGGATCTGTCACTTCATCTATATCGCACTCTGCCGCGTCGGAGTCTCTAGCACGGCGGGCACAAGTAACATTCCAAGATCCGGTGTTTCAAAAAATGAAAGAACAGTTTACTAATGATTTCGATTTTACCAAGCCCGGTGCAATGAAATTACACAACTTGATATCAAAACTAAAGACGTGGATAAAAGTTTTGGAAGCAAAGGTTAAAAAATTACCGACATCTTTCCTAATAGAAGACAAATGTAGATTTTTATCCAACTTCAGTCAAAAAACAGCTGAAGTTGAACTACCCGGAGAGTTGTTGATTCCCTCATCATCTCATTATTATGTGCGTATTGCTCGGTTTATGCCGCGTGTTGAAATAGTTCAGAAAAACAATACTGCTGCCCGAAGATTATACATAAGAGGTACAAATGGAAAAATTTACCCTTACCTAGTGGTTCTAGATTCTGGACTAGGTGATGCGCGCCGGGAAGAGCGAGTATTGCAGTTAAAGCGGATGCTTAACTATTATTTAGAAAAACAAAAGGAAACCAGTCGTCGATTTTTAAATATCACCGTGCCTCGAGTAGTTCCCATTTCACCACAAATGCGTCTCGCTGAGGATAATCCTAATAGTGTCTCATTACTGAAGATATTTAAAAAGTGTTGTAATAATGCAAAAATTGACTACGATATGCCAATTGTAAGGTATTACGAGCGCCTTTCGGAGGTTCAAGCGCAAGGAACACCAATTTCACATACAATTTTAAGAGAGATTTTTACTGAAGTTCAATGCACTATGGTTTCAAAAACCCTTCTGAGGCAATGGGCCTTGAACACATTCTCTGCGGCCACGGACTATTGGCAGTTTAGAAAAATGGTAAGAAACCATACATATTTTTCTACAAATTAAAATATATTTAGGCCGTTTTGTGGCGTGCAGATCAAATCGCAGGATACCTATTCGGGCGGTCCCGACAAGAGCTTTTTTACATACGAAATTGATGCGGTAAATTTATCTAACATTAATATTGGCAATCTTTATTTTCAGTTAACACTTCAGTTGGCTTTGGCATATCTGTGCGAGCATGCTCTCAATTTAACACGTCTTAATCCAGATATGATGTATCTTCACCAGGATTCTGGACTCATGAACATTTCATACTTTAAATTTGATATAAACGATGATAAAGAACAGCTTAATCAAAATCGACCAGTACCTTTCCGATTAACTCCAAATATTGGAGAATTCATAACAAACATTGGAATTTCGGGACAATTATCTGCGGCAATTGTGGCAACAGCTCGTTGTTTTATTCAACCAAACTACAAACTAAGTTCAATTTTACAAACGATTCTTAGAGATGAAATCATCACTTTACAAAAGAAAGGATTAAGACAAAGTAAATTACTTGATACATCTGACGAGCCTTGTCTAGATAACAATTCAATGGAACATACTATTAAAGTTGTAAATTCAGCTGTGGATGTTATCTTATTGCGATTAAATAAAATCTCCTATTTCGACAACATTGAAAAGAAAAAGGTATCAGCGCTCATTCAATCCGCAATTAATATAGACAACCTCTGTCGCATGGATCCAGCTTGGCATCCTTGGCTGTAATATAGAATTCTAATTAAGATAAAAAACTAATAAAAATTTAAGATCCACTAGCATGTATTGATATAAATAAAGTCTATATTTTATTCGTAAAATATAAAACCGTATGATTAATTTTTTTTAAAGATCTCAAAGCGATATATGTTATGTAAGAGGAACCTGATGATTAATAGTGATCCAAACCCGACGCCTGACTAGGAGACACCCTAAACCCTGCGATCTGTCTTTACGTACATTGCTCTCTCTTACGCAAAGCGTATAACCGATCTATTCGCAATCTTTTAGGTAAGGTTTTTTTCATCATATATGAATAATCAGCTTTTTTCCACATCAGTTACAGTTGTCAAAAGGCAGACCTTAACCGTCTCTTAGATCAATCTACACCTATAGAACGCCTACTTTCATATTCGGTGCCGGTTTTAAAATACCAATCCAATTGCTTTGTGTTTCGTCATTACTTTGGCTACCACTACCACTACTTTGGAAAAAACCGATGTCCGCATTCGAGGGATCAAAGGGTGTCTATAGGGTTATTAGGGTTAGGAGAACTGGGTAACTGGACTCTCAACGAATAGATCGCGGGCTCAGTCAGAAAAAACTTTTGGGCATATTGCCAAATAAAGGGATTTTAGACCAGGGTAATCCGTACGGAAGAATTCCAAGAAGGTAGTGAGTGTGAATGAAAACGGCCTTAGCATCCGCTGCTTCGAACTATTTTTGGCGGAGCACGTCTATAAGGACGTTGAATCCTATCAAGCTACTATAAGATGGATAGCATCCGGTGGACAAGCTCTTAGTTGTCGAAACGCAAGATAATATTCGTACCTGCACCTTAGTATTTTTAGCTTCATATTCCTCTGGCTGTACACAACTATAGTTAGAACAGTCCTACTTAATGGAATCCCAGTTTAAATGTCGATACATTCCAAACATATCGAATTATATAAAATCGTTCGGTTTTTATTTAAACTTCGCATTTTAATTCAAATATACAAATAATTATTTATTATAAATAAAAAAGTTACTTTATTGAACAGCTACCTTCTTATATAATTGTTTTACTGTGAGCACCCAATCCAATGAATATCGATTTTAATCGATCAATGTGTTATGGCTGATATTTATATATGCTTAAATTTTCAAATGAAATTCGATGCAATATATTCCCCGATATTAATATCGGATCATTGTTGAAGATATGCATCCTTACCAGCCATTTTCGATTTTGCTCAGAAAGTTTCCTAATACTCCCTCATTTATGTAAATGCTATAATATATATATTTTTATCGATTTAATTAAACAAACCAGGCCGAACATGTCAGCTTTACCGACTCAGCGCATAAAAAATTTAGAAAACTTCAATTAGCAACGGCGACGCTATCTTTACCAAATTTGAACGTACTTTTCATGCATATTGGCATGAACTAATAAAATAAATAAATAAACAGCATGAAGTCTATCGAATAGTCGATGTTACTTAATCGACTACTCAACGCGGTGGATGGAAACAAAAATACAATCAACACTGGAAATAGAAACTTGTTTCATTTCATTTGGTTGTTGTGACAAAACTCAAAATGATAATATAATATCTTATCAATTAATTCAGAAAAACGCGAATGATATTTAACTTGCCGTATTTATGTGCTAAAAAGTGTAAGTATATAAGTTAAACTATTATTTTATGTAAATGTGTATGTTTGCATGTCGGCGGACATGCACTTCTGTCTATACATGCATAAATGTGTTGATTGAAAATTCACCATAGACTGGGAATGTGTGCTTGTTGTTGGTTGATTAAATTATTAAGGAATAAGTACAAAATCTTGGTATGTGATTATGCATATGTTGTGTTAGTTGCTGTAAATTATGTGTTGTGTACTAATTCCGGCAGAAATTTATTTTTCGCCTCGAAATCTAGTGCCCCGTAGCACCGTCAAAGGAGAAGTTGTCTTCATGCTGTGTTTTCATTACAGCATTAACCATATTGTAGACTACTCTTTGAGCATGTTTATATATTTATCAACGTACTTAAATCTGGCTTATGTTACTTAATCGCCAGTTAACTAGCGATCTACCGCTAACTGTCGAGTAGTCTTATGCCGCAATAGACTAATTTAATTTTCTTCAGTATTGACCTACAGCGGCTCACAGCATATTTCGTGCAGACGTAATATAAAATGTAATAAACAACAGTTGCCAAACTATAATAGTTATAAACAAACTTTAAATTTTATTCTTTTAAATAATACTAAAGTCTAACAACAGGAAATTATTGACCTTTTCATGTCGCGGCTTATTTTTGCAGGGCACTAAATCTTTAAATTTTTCCGAAGTTTTATTAGTGCATAAAAGTGTATGTTTTTCCAAAAATAAATTATTTTTTCAAAATTACATCGATTTTAAATGTATAATCATTCTAAATAAAACTATTCTTTTAATATTTATTTTTTTATTATTTTTTTGTTGAGGCAGCAAACAAAGTGCACCATACCCTTTTATCTGTCTATATTCTATTTTAAAATGTTTGTTATTATTATTTTTGTTTTTTTGTTGTTTATCATGTTTTATAATCATATATAATAATATAAACATAAACAAAACACAAGAATATATTTATCATTATCCAAATCTTTATTTGTTATCTCTTTTAGAATTGTCAAAATGTCGGTACATTATAAATTTAAAAGTACCTTGAATTTCGATACAATTACATTTGATGGACTTCACATATCTGTGGCTGATTTAAAAAAAGAAATTGTGCAGCAGAAACGATTGGGTAAAATAATTGACTTTGATCTTCAAATTACCAATGCCCAAACAAAGGAAGGTAAATGTATAATGATTTCTTTTAAAAATTGTATTTAACTTATCTAAATAACATTTTTATTATAGAATATAAAGATGACAACTTTTTAATACCAAAAAATACAACGCTTATTATATCCCGAATACCGGTAGCCCATCCAGTTAAAAAGGGATGGGATCCGCCTCCTGATAATACTATCTCAAATGTGCCCTCAAGCAAACTAGATAACCTAAATATTGATTTATTTAAAATGCAAGGCAGTGAGGAGGAAAAAATACAAGCTATGATGATGCAGAGTACAGCAGATTATGATCCTAAAACGTATGTATTGAAATATTTAAATGGAATACTCCTAAATTCTTAAGGTGTTCATGTATTAAAAATATAAATTTCGCTAACCTTAACAGTAGGTACTAGAAGCTAGGTATATTTTATATATTTATGTAAATAAATTGTGTCGTTTGTGTGAATTTGTTTGTGAATATTTTTAAGAAATTAGAAAAATTATTTTAATTTATTAAATAAAACATTTCACTGCTTTAACTTAGCCCCGTTGTTTTGAAATCAACTTAGAATATTTTTCCGGCCGAGTTTCATTGTTTTCATTTGTGTAACAGAGTCTCGAGTTTTTTGTGTACAGAGCCGAATAATGTAAAAATTAAATAAATTCTATTATTCGTATATTAAATTGAATATCCTGTGTCACAAATTTGATATTAGTTACGAAAGTTTTGTTCATCAAGTTTTGAAACGAAGGATATTAAATTTAATAAAAAAATTCAATATAATATAAATTATTTCATTTTTAGCATATGAAATAAGAAAAAAGTAAAAATGCTTATCGTTTAGGTATCACCGAATTAAAGGACAGTCTCAAAATGGGGAAGTACCTGCTTCCTACCGATGCAATAAATGTAAAAGAGGTGGTCACTGGATAAAAAACTGTTCTTTTTCATCTGGGAAAGAGCAGTTCGAAGTTAAACGTAATACTGGAATTCCAAGATCATTTAGAGGCAAAACAGAAATGTGAGTATTACTTTTACGTTAAGTAAATTGTAAAAATATTTATATATTAAACTAATAATCTCCTATTTTGTTTTAAAGCTCAACAGAACATGAAACGCCAAACTATATAGCATCAATCGAAAAAGATGAAGAAGTTCCAGAAGACTTAATTTGTGGAATTTGCCGAAATATATTTGTAGATGCCGTAATGATCCCATGTTGTGGGAGTTCATTTTGCGATGATTGTAAGTATATGAAATAAGGTTGTAAATTGTTAAGAGAATTTTATTTATTTTACCTTATCTTGATATTAACAAGTAAATGCTTGTAAACACAACTTTTAAAAGCAAATTTAATGTCTCTAAATCTTAAAATTTGCTTTTAAAAAATAAAATTTTAAATTACATCATCGCTATAACTTTCATATATTATAAAATTTCAGGCGTTCGAAATTCGCTGCTCGAATCGGAAGATAGTGAGTGTCCGGATTGTAAGGAAAAAAACTGTTCTCCAGGATCCCTGATTCCAAATCGTTTTTTAAGGAATTCTGTTAATGTCTTTAAAAATGAAACTGGATACAAACTTGGAGCATTTAAGTCTGGTAAGATATTTATGTTTTATTTATATTGGCTTTCAGGAATTGGTTTAGACATCTTAAAATTAGGGTTTATAATTATATATATATGTATAAATTTACTATATATATATATTTATTTTCAGTCACTAAAACTGTTACAACGCCCGATAAAAAAGAAATCCAAGATCAGGGACAAGATGATTTAAATCCCACAGAACAAGCGGAATTAGGCAATGTAGCCCAACCTAATAACATTGAAGAACCAAGCAAAAGTATTATAAGTAAAACGGACACATTTGAAAAAGAAAAAGATAAATTAGACTCGGACTATGAAGATAATTCAACTATAAAGATGCCACAAAAGATAAATGATACCAACATCAACGTTGTTGACACCAATCAAGAACAGGTAGGTAAAAATGAAGATCCCGATACAGTAGGATATATGTAGTAATGAAGTAGTATTTTGACATTAATATAATTTTATGTTCTACTGCATACTGATGTATGCTGATGCTGATCTTGTAAAACCTCGACTCTCCAATTGTAATCAAATGTAATGTTTTATCATTTCAGGTTTTACCTTCATACCAACATACATCACACTCAAACAACCCAATTCAGCGCCGGGAATCAAACTTTGAATATAAATCAGATAAGGAAATAAAGCAGCCACCTTATGCTAAAAGTGAGAGCATTAAGCCTCAGAATGAACGAAGCCTCTTACCTACTCCAATTGGAGGTCATCATCAATATCAAAACATGAACATAGGCGAACAAAGAGACAAGTCTGTTATAAACCCAGACCAAGGTCATCGTATGGGCTTATATAAACCAACATATATTCAAATGCCTCGATGTCCTTCACTCATCCATATGTCGCCATACAATAATGGTTACAATAATATTGCACAGAGACCGCCAATGAGGTAGGTTTGTAAGAAAATAAATAGTATAATCTTTATCCTTGGAAAAGAATGGTTAATGTTTAAAACATCAATCAGGATCATTGGAAAGGTTCAAGTTCAAACGGACGGACGGACAAAGCTTAAAGTCGAGTTGGTTAAGCTCTGTCCGCCCGTCCGTCTCGTCATTTAGAGGGGTTATTATAATAGTTTTTTGCACACAGAACATAACTGTTACAAAAATGTACTTATTTTATTTATAATTTATAAATTTCAGCTTCGGGCACTATCAAAATCAACCTTTGCCTCAAATAAGCACATCATATATTCCACCTGGAAACATGAATATAAACTCAACGCAACCATTTCAGTCAACTAATTTGGCTTCTATTTATCAAGGAGTGGCAGCAAAAGTTGGCACTGGGTAAGTAAAATCTTGATACCAATATTAATTTTTACAGCTCTCGGATCCATAGGTCTCATATTTATATCCTTGTTATAAATATGTTATATCCTTGGTTCTGTTTTTCTTTTTAATTTCGTACTTATAAGTATGTATTTTTAATTATTTTCAGACTCATTGACGACCCATTAGAAGCTTTTAATAGAATTATGAAGGAAAAAGAAAAACAAAAAGTGGAACGCCGTCGAAGTCCAGGCCACCACAGATCTAGATCACCAGGAAGGCTACGGCATCGCTTCAAATCACCATTGTATGATAGAGGTTCATCTAGAGAAATGATCACTAATGAGAAAAGAGCACGTTCTCGGGAAAGAAAGCGTGAATACAGCTATGAAAAACGACCAAGCCGAGCTACACGCCATTCGAGTAACGGATCAAACTCACCAAGCGACAAGAAGAAGAGGTTATTCTATTCCTTAAGGTTTTTTATACATATTTTTTAATTATATTCTGCCAACCAGTGAAAAAACTTTGGGCAACAATTATTTTAGTAAGTCACTTTTTTTTATCAGAGACGTGATATAGTTGATAGGTGGTTTAAGATATACGCAAAAGAAACTTATTGCCCGCTGTGCCTTAATTCAGATAAGAAAATCTCTTATGAATATGTGGTTAGGTATTTTCCAAAATAAAACGCCAACTGTTAATTAACTACTTTGTATTCTGATTACTGGTTTTCAGATACATAATAGTCTCGAGTAATGATCAAAATTGAGGGGTTGACCTCTAAAAAAAAGGCTTAGAAAAATGATAAAATGTAAAATATCATTTTAGCTAGGACACTTCTCACTTGGTCTTGACAATTTGTGGTTTCGTCCCAATATTTCTGATGTTCTCCGTTGGTGATTGTCTATTTGTATGATTATTTTTATCCTGTTGTCATCGGATCTTGTTCATTTGCTCTCAACTAACGAGATATTTTATATAAGTCTCTATGTTAAATATTCAGATGCCTTCTGACACTTCTGCAGAAATCTATGTTTCTCTTCTGAATATAATTTCACATTTATTTCCTTTCAAGGACTCCCTGTTTCTTGCTGCACCTGTCAGCAATTGTTTACCGAATATGATACATTTTAGCTTTTTTCACTGATCACCCTAATCTCAAATTTTAAACTAGCAATTTATTTTGTAAAAATCAATTAAGCCAATCACATCAATTAAATTTCTATTATAATTCCTGTAAAAGAAATCGTTGCTACTATGATGTTACTGTTACTGATTTCTCCTCTGTTAACCTATGCCCTCGCCACGATTTAGACAAACGCATTCGCTGGTCCCTTGTCTTTGTTTTGCTCTAACCGCTTAGCCGTCCAACTGTTGCTGATGGGTAAATTACTATTAGGAAACAAAAATACTGGTAACGTATTGATATTTCCGGCGCTCTCTTTTAACACACAATATCGATTCTGAGCCTTCTAAAATCTAAGCTAAACGCATTCGGTAAGAGTTATCGATCATTTAAATCAAATTCGATCTGCGCGTGCCATGGACAAGTAGAAAAGTTTAAATCTTATTCCTGGAGCCCCCAATTTGTGTTTTTTATAGTTTAATATATTATAAAAAAATAAGCTTTTAAGTAAACTTAATAAAAATTATGTTGAATATGTGTTTCTTCTCCGAGCGACAATGTTTTAATATATTTTAATAACCTAAAGGCATATATGTATCTAGATTACTCTTTCACTTCTTTAAATCTTTAAAAGACTCTTGCAGCGTGTGTTTGTGTATGTATGAATGCAACGGTCTAGAAATGTATGTAACAATAGCTTGCTGATGCGCTCAGAGTATTTCTTAATATGGTATATCCGACTAAAACACTTTTACTTTTACGAAAATCACCTCGACATATTTGTAAAATTTACTATATATTTTCTTAGATTCGTATGAGTAAGTAAATGAACTTATTTTTGAAATATTAAACTAGTACATATCTTATTTTTCAAGACCTAGAAAATTGTATGCGATATTTTACTTTTACCGAATTTTCTCACTCAGCTTATTAACATGCATTTATTTTTTTTCTTAATAGATATGCCCATCGGCGTCCACCATCGCCAAAATCTGGATATAAACCTCGCACAATAGACAAACCCACAAATAAGTCTTACGGAGTCAAAACAGATACAGTTGAACCTCCGCCTCCGGGCTTTGAAGCTTTGCAATTTGAAAGTTTAAATGATAATGAGAAAAATGTGAATAATAAGAGAGAAGATCCAGATATTGATAAAACTGTAAATAACCAAAATCTTTCTCTGAAGAGACCTAAACACTATAGTAAGAACGGAGACAGTAAAGCTGAGAATAATTCTAGAAGCCTAACGCCACCGACAACATCTAAGATATCAAAAGTTGCAAAAATTGAATCTACGGATATGTACGAGAGCTCTCCAAAAACACCAGACAGGAGGGAACAAAATTTGGAAATAAATGAGAAAATCCATAGTACTCAATTGTTAAATCAGGATAATAATACAACTGCTGTAACGTCACAAGAATATTTGGAATCCAATAACAATATGGAAAAAGAAAATGATATTACGATCAATCTTCAGTTAAAAGATCGAAAGAAAAAGAAAAAAGATAAATATAAAGCAGAGCGGAAGAAAAATAAAAAAGAAAAAAGGGATAAAAAGGATAAAAACAAAAAAGGGCACCCGGAAACTATTGAGCCTACATCCGAAAAACTTGATGTTGATGTAAATATGGAGCCGTACACTGAAAGCGTTGACAGTTATTCGAAAAATCGGAGTGAAAAGATATCTAATAGCATTGAACATAAAGCGTTAAATAAAATTGAAGCTGGTTTGAACACCGACGTCATAGATCATGACTTAAATAGAGAAAATATATCTTCTAAAATTACCGAAGGTAATGATGTTCAAATATCAAAATGGGAAATAGACGATAATAATATAACCAATACTTTATTGGATCCTTGTAAAAAGATTTCCTCTAACAAAGCTCAAGAGCATTCAGAAATAACATCAGATGTTATTCGTAAGGCAGAAAACGCAATTTTTGCAAAGGCTATAAACGCTATAAGACCTGTTGAATTTAAAGTTGTTATAGATTCTAAACATAACAGCAAAGATACGTCAGTTTCTACGAAAAGTACTTATAAAGAGCGCTCGCATTCTCCAAAATCTACTAATAAATCCGTGAAAGAAAGATTGGGAAACAAAGTTATAAGTGAACGTCATGACTCGCCAGAACGATCCAAGAAAAATCGAAGTGAAAGCTCAGTGAGAAATTCAAATGATCGATTCAAGCATAATTCATTGGGTTATGATTCCAGGAAAAAAGAAAAAGATGGAAAAGAACGTATTATTACAAAAGACAGAAAATTTGATGATCATAAGAGTCGCAGGTCTAATGAACGTGATTTCGGTAGCAGAGATTCAATATTCAAGGACATTCACAAACACAAACACTTCAAGGACAAGCCAACAACAAAAAGTAATAAAAGCGAGAAAACAAATTATGATTATGATGATCGGAGCACCTATAAAAGTCATAAAACTGGAGAAACGCGCTTAATTTCAACTATTGCTTCAAGACCGTGTCGACCAGACAATCCGTTTCGAAAATTTGATGAAAATATTTCATCTAGTAATAAAGTTATGAAATTTGATAGTTTAATTAAAGAAGTAACACCTCCTTCTATTGATCAAAGTGAATATAAAAAACGAAAGGATAAAAAGCTTAAAAAATTAAAAAGCTTGAAAAAATGTTCGTCAACCGAATCAGTTAAAAGTGAAAGGCAAAAAGATGTAAAAAGCAAAAAAAAAAATAAATTGTTAAAAAAAAAGAAAAAGTCCAGGAAATAAATTTCTTAATATAAGATCCAGTAGGAAAAAAAAACTAACTTACTTAAAATTAGTTATACGTTATAAATTTTATAATAAGAAATAAAACTATGTTATGTACATAAAGACATTGTAAATCAAAAAAAGCGCTTGGCTTATTCTTCATAATTGGGTAATAAGTTTTTGAATTTATTTCAGTTGCAATAGGTTTTTACAATTCCTTGAGAGATCTCAGAAATCTTCTTAATAGTAACAGTGGATCTGACGCGGCCGCCAATATCTTGAAAACGTCAAGGTAAGGTAAAATAAACACTGGAAATGTAGAATATCTGATCGATCCAGGAAAGTTTACCCTCGATGCATGAAAGCGGATAGGCGTCTTTGATCAACTAACCAACAAACCAACCATTGCCAACAACTAATTTAAATCGCCACTGACAACTCGCCGGAGGTAGCGGAATGCGGCGGTTCTTCACCGTTACCGCCCCTTCGATCAGCTCAAGTTCGATGAGCTCACTCAATACCTGTTGTTCCAGTTACAGGCAGATGTACAACGATATGTTCCTTCTTTACGACTTTTGTCCGTACTCGCGTTATAATGGTCCGATCCCACTCGCACTCTGGACACATAACGATTTACCGGTACCCCAATCTTAGCTAAAAACTAACTGAAGCGCCAAGATCCAGCAATCCTAAGCTCGGCTCTGGGTTCGTCCGCAGGATTATTCTTGCCTTGATTCCGTTCATACGGATAGGACAAGACGGACATTGCACGTACCCAATATACCCGTAGTATAATAAAGTGTAAATTAGAACAAAATATAATAGTAATAAAACTCGTTTATTCGTATTACCAACACAACTAAAAGACAACCGCTTTAATTAGCGGTGTTGAAATATTTGGGTTTAAATGTTGGGCGATCGCTCTTTTGCAACTTTAAAATTTTGCTATATACTTACGATTGACAAGTTGGCATTTTTTTTTAAACAAAGTTTTCCTTATAGATAAGATACAAACAGATTAATAGTGATTCTATTTACAATTTATGTGGGATGATTCCAGCGCTTTAAGAATAATACTTATAACGTTATTGAACAATTTAAAAATAATTATCTAGTTTAAATGTTGCTACAATAAGAAATTACAAAAATAAGTTAATATTTTATAGGGCAACGAGTTAAATTTACAGAATGCTTGCATAAAAAAATTGGCTATAATGCATGATTTGCTATTATATGAACGGTTCCTCATAATCTACCAGAAATTTTTGTCTCTCAGTAAACAAATTGTTTATTACATTATTATATTAAAAAGAAATCCTAAGTTGCAGTCACCGGGCCAAGAGTTACGGTCTGTGGCTGGGGCATTCGAGGACGTATCATCATGGTAGCCTTTTTTAGAGTATAGTCCCAGCCCCGCCAGCGAAACCAAACGATTCCCTGGCGAGCAGTCAAGTCTTGCGGATCATGAAGATATAGTCCGTTTAAGCCACGGCCGCAGGATTTCCACCACCAGCCACCCTTGAAATAAAAATATTTATTATTTTGATGTGTAAGGAAACAGGGAACAAAGTAAATAAAATTACAACACATTTAAAAAATAAAAGACATTTTTTAAAAAATATTTTTTTAGAATTACCTTTAGCATACTAGCACAGTTGAGCGAGCTTCGATCATTGTCTTTGTTGTACGTTGAAAACGGACTATTATTTGAGCCATACCATGGATCATTTAATGAATCACCAGCATTTCCTTCGTAACCGTCGATTTCTAGTTTGTAGTAATCTGATTCAGAGTGTATTTTAAAGTGCGAATACTGAGCATATCTGCAAATAAAAGTAAGTAAGAACGTTGCATTCGGGCGTGTCCGACTGCGTGATACTCGTTCACGGTCTGTATTATTATGCCCTTCGTGAACGAGTACAAATATTTAAAATTATATTGGTTAAACTTTCTTTACTTACCGTTTGTTACCTTCGAAATCTTCTAACTCTACCCGTAATGCATACTCTTCATTATTTGTCAGCATATAAATATTTTCGTTGCCTAGCCAAAATTCTTTTGCAGGCTCGCCAAATCCATTTTTATAGTCCGCCCAATCGCGGTTAAAATTTTCTCTTGGCTCGCCAAAATCATCCCGCCGTTGAATAACCTTATGTTGGTAAAAAAATGTTAACAATTTTTTCTTTTTATGAAGGCGAGAATAGTTCTTTACCGTCCAACCACCATCGGAGATACCCTGTTCACAATAAACTTTTAAGAACCAATATGTTGTCCCACGAATTTGCAGGTAAAAAACTCCAGATTGTTTCATACCAGCATTTAGGATATCTACACAAGAAAAACCCTGAAAGAGATCATAGTTAATTAATTAAAAAATTTATTTTGTATATTGCCTGTTTAAATAATAACTGTGCTTAACGCCTGATCGTTGGTGTTTTATATAGCATACAGTATTTATATTCCACATTGCAAATCGATGATACAGAAAAAAGGATTTTTGAAGCCGACAAGACAAAGATATGGGGTTTGAGATGCCTGATGAAATTGAGGGGGAAAAATTTGTTGTCACAAATCATAAAAAAAATGAGGACAAATGTTGCCTGTAAAGCTCTCGGAGCCATAGGTCCCATAACTGAAACCCTCATAAATTTGTCAAAGCTGTACCGATTTGAGTTTCTTATGGCATTCTCTGATTTTTCATTTAAATCGGTTCTACATTTAAATTCGATTTATTTTTGACAAAAAACATTTTCTTGATATTGTTGGTAAAAAGCATGTCCCCCTCCTCCTCCACCCCTTAATCATTTTCAAAAACAAAAGTTTTTTAATTAAAAATTGCGAGTTTGCATTTTTAATCGATTTTGCTGGTCACAAATAGTATAAAAAAACAACATTTAACATGATTCTGAGGTCAAAAATCATGCCAAAATTGAGAAAAATTTTGACGTGTAAAGCTCTCGGACCCACAGGTCTCATATTTCAAACACACATAAATTTGTCAAAACTGAACCGATTTTCATATTTGATGGCATTCTGATCATGATTTTTCATTTAGATTGATTCTACATTAAAAATCATTGCATATTTGAGAAAATTGTTTTTTTCATTTTTTTTGGAAAAAAGAATGTATACCCCCCTTACTCATTTAAAAAAAAATTTTTTTTTAAATTTAAAATTTTGAGTTTGCATTTTTAACTGATTATGCTGGCCACAAATAGTATAAAAAACAACATTTAACATGATTCTGAGGGGTCAACTTTTTCGTCAAAAATCATGCCAAAATTGAGAAAAATTTTATCATGTAAAGCTCTCGGACCCACAGGTCTCATATTTCAAACACACATAAATTTGTCAAAACTGAACCGATTTTAATGTTTGATAAAATTCTAGACATAATTTTTCAATAACATTCAATCTACATTTCAAATCGACGAATTTAAATTTTGTGCAATTTTGGGTGTTATCGATTTTCCACTGCGCCCCCCAAAATTTGACCACTAATTGACGCGGGTATGTAAAGCAAGAGGTATATTGCACAAACAGATT
The DNA here is from genome assembly GCA_004143825.1 of Drosophila micromelanica. Lineage (NCBI taxonomy): Eukaryota > Metazoa > Arthropoda > Insecta > Diptera > Drosophilidae > Drosophila > Drosophila micromelanica. The sequence continues at coordinate 37,124 of SCDY01000288.1, forward strand.
TCTTCGTGAACGAGTGTTAAATTAAATTATAAAAAATATTGGTATGCATTACTTGTAAATTTATTATCGATAAGTTAAGTTCAATCCGACTTTATACTTAGTTTAGTATTTTTTTATGAAAGAATAATTTCAGGGTTGCTAAACACGGTCACACTTATTAATTTTCTTGAATTTTGTTAAGTCGAATTTTAATGTTGAGAATAGCGGTATGGGTTGTATTAATATGTATTTTGAACATTTCTGCTTGCGAAGAGCAAACTGTAGATACACGAAAAACTCTTGTATGGGGGCCAGGACTTAAACCGGACGACATTGTGTTGCCGGCTAGATATTTTTTTATCCACGCCGTCGACGGTACTGGGAAAAGGTAAACAATTATTAAACAAGTAATTAGAATAATTATTTCAAAATGTTTTTTATTTGTAATTACAGATTTGTATCCCGTACTCCATTAAACTTCGAAATACAAATAAATGGACAATCCTCGCATTCCGGAAAATGCAGAACTAACATAAATTTAATTGATCGTGGAGATGGGTCCACTATTGTCCGTTATACCATAGCTGATTGGTGCACGAATGTCGTGATAAACGTTCAATATAATGGCTCGCACGTTGCCAGTTCACCCTATGTTATTCGCAACAAGGTGTACTCGGAGCGGTGCTACTGTCCGCAGGAGCTCAATCTTTGGCTTTTAAATAACGATTGCGCAGCCTTTAAGGGAGACAAACAGATATCCTGGGACTTGCATTCGTTTAAGCGTGTAAACTTGAGTGCTATTCGTGAAAATTTATTAAAACGATATAATGCTCCCGAGAGTATTTCTTTGTGCCACTATGTGGTCAAAAATCAGCAAATATGGCGAAAATGCTATGGAAAATATACGGGTTTTAAGATGTTTATGGATGCAACGCTGTCTGCTCTGGCCCGAGTTGTCCTCCTGCCTGATATGGAATTTTACTTAAATCTTGGCGACTGGCCGCTATCGAAGAAAGGTGGACAACAAAGAACTTCGGGCCCATATCCGATATTTTCATGGTGCGGAAGTGATGATACATACGATATAACACTACCTACGTATGATATTACGGAATCCACTATCGAGAATATGGGTCGGGTTATGTTGGATATGTTATCTGTACAAAAAGACAATTTTCCATGGAATAGTAAAGAGGAAAAGGCATTTTTTCGTGGAAGGGATTCGCGACGAGAACGATTGGATCTGATTGAACTGGCTAGAAAATATCCCGATGCAATAAACGCTTCTATAACTAATTTCTTTTTCTTTCGTAATGAAGAGCATAAATATGGTCCCAAGGTGCCGCATATATCATTTATGGATTTCTTTAAGGTTTGCTAGCATGTTTAATGTGATAACGAAATAATTCTAATATTTATTATATTTTTAGTACAAATATCAGTTAAACATTGATGGAGCTGTTGCGGCATATCGGTTTCCCTATTTACTGGCCGGGGGATCTTTAGTTTTAAAACAAGATTCACACTATTACGAGCATTTTTACAGTAAACTGGAACCATATAAGCATTTTGTGCCTATCAAGCGTGATCTCAGCGATGTTATAGAAAAAATTAATTGGGCAAAACAAAACGATTTACGCGTCAAAGAAATTGTGTCAAATTCACGCGCGTTCGTGGAAAGCAATCTTTTACCGCAACATATTTATTGTTACCACATGGTATTGTTCAAAGAGTGGAGCAATCGACTTGTGGCTCCAGTAGAAGTGCTTGAAGGTATGGAAAAACTTAATTCTAGTTACACTTGCTCTTGCAAGGAAAAACACTTAAGAGACGAACTTTAGACATTATAATTTAACTTATTGTGCGCTTAACTGTCGTGCTTAGGAAGAAACTTTGTATTCTTTATATTTTCAAAGTCCCAATATATTTTGTAAACATTTACAGTAAGTCATTCCGGCTTGTACATTAAGCCAAGTTCGCTGAAACATGATTACCGCTGCAAGAATATATAAATTAAGTTTTTCTTTAAAATAAATCTCATGACATTCGTTTCAAAATTGAGCACAATTGGCGAAAAACACAAAAAAAAAAACTTTTTCACAAAATGCAATTTCTTAAATTCATGGATGATCTACAATTTGTTGTTTGATGGGTGTTATGGTTTTTTTTGCTGCGAACCTTTATATATATAAATATATGTCAGGGTTCGCAAAAAAAATCATAAAGCGAAAATCTCTATATATGAATCTCAACGACGTCAATACGGCTGACAGACTTATTGATTGACACACAAGTAAGGGTTTTGAAAAAGTCACCCCAAAATGTGCAAAATGGCATTTTACAAACAAATTTACTACTATATTGGGTAACATTAGATTTAGTAACATTTCAATGTGCATGCATTTATAATTTTGATTTCAACTTTTTGTATTCTTATTATAAAAATATTTGTAATAAATGTAAAAATAAATAATAAAAAGGTTTTTTATTATAAATAGTAAATAAAAAACAATTGAGAAGGCTCTAGTCGGGGCCACTCGACTAGAAGATACCTTGAACCGTGCGATTTGAATTTATAAACATTTCAACCTGTTTGCATTCATTCATACATACATACACAAATTCACACACACGCACGCACCTTTCTCGGTACCTGCGGAGCTATCTAAATCTGCGGTATACTACATTTTTTGCTGATTTTAATTGACATTAACGAAATAGAGCGGTCTTGATGTTGCTCTTGTTTTTATGCTAAGTCCGAAAAACAAACAAAAACTCCGAATTAGCCTGTGACCTAGTTTTTCTTTCTTGAACTGTTAGTTCGTAAGTTCGAGTTCTCTGAGCACTGCAGAAAGCTGTTGCGGCTGCTGTGGAGCTTCAAGTGCATGTGCTTTAGGCGTATTGTTTTGCCGTCGATCGGTATTCTGAGTGCTGAGCTTTCTACCGTATTCTCTCCGAACTTTGAATGCATGTTCTATGCATTTTTTGTTGTAGTAGGTCGCTGTTGGGAGCTTTCTAATGTTTACACTCTGAGTTATTGAGCAGCTTTTGAGTGGCAGATCGTTCTCGACGTTTAGCTGGAGAAAAGCTTTCAGTTGATAAAGCAGAAATAAATTCTCTTATTGCCCAAGTAATCTGCCGAAGCAAAAAGAGCAGTACTTGATCGACAGAACCTGATCGATACGCAATTGAATTCGGAGGATGATGAGCGCTAGGCAACGGCAGGTCAAGAAAGGCGGGATTTCTACGCCTGCGAGTCTAACTCAAAATTGGTTAAAGCTTATAATAAAAAAGTATCCCACAGAAGATACTTTTCGATAACGTTAACTGCCAATTTAATTTAAATATCGATAATAATTATGATCTCGGTATATAGAAAGATATGTATAATTTACCTTGACATCCTTTAGTGTAAATATATCGTTTGTAAAGGTGTTGTTCACCACAGCTGGTTTGTTCTTCACACTCGGAAATATAATGCCGCCTTTCCGAAAAACAGATTTCGTAGGTGTTGCATTCCACGAAGTAGCCGATGTTGCTACCGTTGTATTAACTACAGTAGCTAGTAAATTATTGATATTTGGGCTTGAAGAAGAAGAAGCACCAGTAGGGGTCGGAGACGTTTCCGTTGACGTATTAAGTGCCGTAGAAGATGGGGTTGTTGTCGATGAAGGTGTTGTTGCTGGCTCATTTAAGTCAGTCAAGTTTTCATCAATGGCAGAGAACCTATAAAAATGTTTAATAACTGTTATGTAAGGGAGGGGTTTATCCAAAAACAAAAGCCTTACCGGCTCGGATCGTACTCTACCAAACGATCAATAGTTGGATCCACTAAGAGGTCTGTGGGACCTGGTCGTTGTGCCAGGATCTGCACGTCGTCCTCTTGTTTTTTTAATCGTTTTTCAACCATGTCTAAATTGTTGATTATCAGGTTGGTTTTCGCTTTTAGATCCTGATGTATTTCCCCAATAGCGCGTTCTTGTCGTTGAGTTTGTGTAAGAAGGGCATCCGATTTGGGCAATAGATGATCCACAGATGATTTTGTGCCCACCACGACATCCCAGACTTCGTCCATTTTTTCGGACACTGAGACCATTGGACGCATTTGCTTAACAAGCGCATCGATTTTGCTAGACTTAATCGATGGAAAGGCCGTTGTGGTCACATTGAATCCGTTGATTTGGTCGGGATGATCCACGACAGCATCGTGAATGTCGTTTATCATCCGCAACATACGACCCATATTCTCCGACTCAATGTTAATGTGAAACTGCAGCTTTTTGTCAATGTTTTCGGTAGAATCGCGCAGTTGATTAACCTCAGATGAGACATGGGTCATAACTTCGGCAGTCATAGCTTTCGTTATTTCAACCATATTCATTGTGATAGGTTTCTTTTCGCTTGCCTCGGCGTTAAACTCATCGGCTTGCAAGAAGTTGCTGTCAATTTGCGTTTTTAGCACTTCAAGCTTTAGGTCAATATCGCTGACTTTCTGATCCAACCTGACCAGACGGCTATCGATTTGGAATGTGGACATGGAGGGGGCATGCATTCCACTGCTCTCCGGGTTCGAACCCATTTCCGGCAATATGTAAATAACATTCGAAAGTTTCGAATCCAAGCTACTTAGCTTTGACAGCGCTTTTTCGGTCTTTTCTACATTACTGGTAACACGGTTCTCCAGGATTTCTATGTGTCCCATTAGATCCTCAACTGATCTACCCAAATTGTCGATTCGTTTTAGTTTGCCTTCGAGAGTTGTAATAATTATTTCAAATATACTCAGCAATTGTTGTTCTCTAAAAAGGAAGTCAGAATTAAATTAAATTGTTATATAAGAGTATATAATGTAGAGCCTTCTTTACGATTATATGATATAAGGTACCTCGGAGAAGAAACAAAGTCAATAGATTAGAGGTTATGTAAACTTTTATCGATTGTAAAACAATGGCGAAAGATATCGATCATTTGAAAAAAAAATTGATCTGATTTCTGCTATTAAGGGGGAGGAAAAGGATGTAGCCAAAAATATTGTTTTGTAATGGTTGGCGCTGTATTCTAGCAATATATTAAATTTTGTGAATTTGTCTCAAAAACTCTGGGAGATATAAGACATATCCGATTTCAATCTGTGGGGGAGGTCATCAGCTATCTACATATATACATATAGATTCCCAAACCCAATATACTCTTTGCCCATCATGAACGAGCATAATAAAAAGTAATATAATATAATAGAAGTTGTGTTCAAATGAATTTTACATTTTTCTGGCACAATTTAAGATGGTTATAAAATGGCTATGAATATAAAGCTTATTAAAATGAATAATAAAGACTTCATTACATTTATTTTTCATTGTATTCTTTAAAAGCTGTAGCAATTGCAAGTTAAAAAATATTTGTTGCCATTTAACAATTAAATATAAGGAATAGATACCAGCGTACAAACAAGTTTTGTATTTGCCCATGTAATGAATTGTGTTTTATTTTCTTTTTCAGTCATAGTTGTGTGTGTGTGTGTGTGTGTGTGTGTGTTTATAAAGAGTACGGTTTTAAGCTGTGTGCAAAAAAAACCAGTTTGTTGCTGCAATTGTTTTGACCATTTGATTTCACACAAAAGCGCACTATGTAAATAAGTTTGTAGGCAGACTTTCAAATTCTGCAAAGCTGTGTAAAAAATATATATATTTTTTTTTCAATGTACGTAAGTTATATGTACATATAAACATATAAGCATGCACATGCACATAAGTGTATATGAATCAAAAAATTATAAAAACCTTACCTTGTTCGCAAGTTTCCATTACGTGTTGAGTTTAATGTTTTCGCAGCAAGCTTAAAGCTTGCGGCAGCGGTACCCCCGCTATTTATTTGGCTAGCGCTGGTCCGTGGAAGCGCCAGGCGACTATTCGAATTTCCAATACCCGCAGCGGAGCGCGCGGCGCCACCAGCGGAGTTGGTGGCCGCCAATGCTGGCGAATGTGCACAGCCCGACAAGACGAAGCCAACGATCACAAGAATGGCCGTTAAAGACAGCCGGCCGCGATCTCGTCTCTGCAACGGTATCATTACGGCGGACCACGAAGTCGAGCCACTTGGTGTTTGGCGTAATTTATTTAATTTAAGTTAAGTTGGTTTTTTGCTTTACTATGTTGATTATCTCAACAAACTATAATTAAAAATCACTTTGAAACATTTTTCTTTTTTTTTTTTGAATATTGGGTTCCTTAAAAACTGTTTATAGAAATACACCTTTGCGAAAAAAACAAAAAATATAATCAGAAATTTTTTCATATAATTTATTATATCATGGATTCGTGGTATCACAAACTTGACAAACTATGGGAAATTGTTGCACATTTCAACTATTCACATTTCTCGCACATTCATGAACATAATATATTTTCATGCATATTAAAATTGATGCCAACACAAGTAACATTTATGTGTGCCAAACAAATTTATAGCAAGGTTTACTTGTATATCGTACTATATCGCTATATATACATATATATCGTTATATATATATTTATATATAGATGCACATTCTCTTAATATCTATAAACTTTTGCAATACAACTCCTGCGAGAGCCATGTCAATAGATATATATATATATATATTTTTTTTTTAGTTTTTTAAAGACGGGCACCAAAAATTATTGGACCACAAATTTGTGATTGGGAATAGTGAAAACCTCTAGTATTTAATATTTCACAACCGAACATTTCCGTAGGTGAAACTTTTCTGTATACGAGACGTGCTTAGATCTCCATTTGTCTGAGCCACAATGCAGCTCGCTAAAAGTTCGGCCCTAATTAACGGAACAGCAACACACAGCTTTACAACACATTGATAAACTCACCACAGCGGAGAGCAAAAGTGGAACTCGTTTACTGTGCCTAACGAAAGTGAGAGTGGTTTTTTTTATATGTATTTACTCGTATATTCGACTCTTTTGGCTTTTATAAAAGTGTATGTGAATGCTGTGCGAGTACTATACATACATATATACATACTATAATAACAAAAATATGTTTGCGAACAAATATACATAAATCAATATATAATAATATGTAATTAGATATATGTACGAATTATATGTATTCAATTGGTTTTTCAGATAAGTGCGTGTTATCTGCGTGGTACAAACATAAGCTTGGCTTTACTTTTATTGTGTTTTATTTGTTTATGCAAAAGCAAAATAACTGTAAAACTAGTTATTTAATTAACCCAGCTTATCTTTAAAATTATAAACTCTCTCATTTAAATACTGAATAAAATTATGTGAATACAATCGTTTGCTAATATATAGTGAATAAAAATAATAAAAATAATGTTTTTCTTTAAGATACATTATACTACTAGTATTGTATATATTTACCTATATGCACTCGGCTATTTTGTTGTCTTCAATTCTCACTTGCATACTTTCAGTCGAAAAAATACATATTTTTATTGCTGCTTCCAATGCAATCCACAAAGTATGTACCAGTTTTCGGATTGATCGAATTACCTTTTTCTTTTACCAATTGAAACTTAAATAACAAAGATTACAAAATTTATAAAATTTTAATTTTGAATGTCCGTTAAGAGTAAACTGCTGCCATTCATTTTCTATAATTAAGCCCAGGCTAAATGTTTATATATTCAAAGTTCTGTTTTAGGAAAATGTCTTAGTGTATTAAAAGGGAAAATCACCCAGGAATGAAATAAGTCGGCCGTCAGTTCCAATTAAAGGCCAATGGGCAACCAAATTTAAATCAGCCCATTTCATGAACGGTCCTGCCAACTCGTCCGATCAATTATGTGTATGTATTAAGAATAACATGTAACAGACCAAAACATAGCAAACACAATCTAATTTATTTTACAATTACAATAATAATTACAATAATCTATAATAATAAAATTTCTTTAAAATCAACATCCACCCCATTTTATTAACAGATCTATACCTGAGTTAACGAATACAACAAATTATTCCCTATTATTTTAAAATGATAATAATCAACATGTTGATTTATCGATTGAGTTGAGGTATATCGATTAGTCATCGTGAATGCAGTTTGTGAATATGAAACTATCGATATAATATTGGCGTTGATCGTGTTTGAGTATGTAAACATGTATATATGTATCTATGTATAGATATCAGTATGTATGTTTGAAGGATTGTGTATACCTGTATGAAAAGGTGGTGTGTTGAGTCCCTCAGAACATCTGCCGGCTTCAGAAATGACCTTCCCTTTGAAGTACATGCATAAACGAAGTATTGAAGCCAAATTAAAACGGAAGAGGCGTGCGAAGGTATAAAAGGCGCGCTGTTCCAAAGTGTAAAATATAAACAAATATAAATATTGTATATAAATATAAAATAATAAAATACAGTGCAACAAAATCAACAAAAGGCTAAAAAATGTTGCTGAAAATTGTTGCAAATATATATATTCTTGTCGTTTCTATTCGTCAAAACATTAACTGTGCGCATCATAAATACGAGGATCGCGCAAATTTTGTTTCGCGTGAATCTGTACGGCATGAGAACTGGGAAAGACTCGAAATGATGGACGCCAATGGCTTATACTGGCTCCAGTGGCAGGTCAAAGAAAAGGATATTCACTTTAAAGTTACTGTTAATACGCGTGGTTTTATTGGCCTCGGATTCTCGCGCAAAGATGGGCGCATGTCCAGTGCCGACATGGTGTTATTGTGGGTAGACGATCATACTGGAAAGCCGAACGCGCTGGTAAGTATCCTTCAGAGTTCTACCACAAATAAAAAGTTAAAAATAAAATTACCAAAAACGACTTCAAAATTTAATCGATTTTTAAGGACTGCGCGACGGCAGGAGTGAAGTGTTTTTATGTGTATGTGTGTGTGTTGGCATTTATGCACATTAGATGTACATAAATATGTACATGTATATAAATAATATAAAAAGTGTTTGCAAAATGATCTGCAATTAAATTAATAACATTTTAAAACAGCAAATAGATGAGTAGTCATAATTTTTTTTTCATCTCTTTTATTAAATACGGTGGCGCTTATAATTTAAATATTTTGTATTATTTTTGTAAGGACAACTAATTATTGTATATGTGCACACATGTATGCATATACGATAAGTATCGATAATAAGAAGATTTAAATACGAACCGATTGAGTTTAAGATCAGCTTTCTAGCTTTATTAGTGTCTGAAATCGACGCTTTCAATTAGACAGACAGACATAAAGACAGATAGACGGACATGGCTAAATCGAATCAGCTAGTGATGCTGATTAAGAATATATATAGTTTACAGAGTCGGTGCTACTTCCATTTGAACATTTGAAAAAGTCGTTTCTATTAATTTTAATTAATAAACATATAATATTTTTATATAGGATTGTCATGGTTCAACTACTCATCCGCACGGAGCCCCAATACAAGATGATACTCAAAACTACCACGCTCTAGATGGTTACCAAAATGAGACTCATACGTGCGTCGAATTCAAACGCCTAATAGAAACTTGCGATCCCTACGATATTCCATTCAACGTATGTAAATAAAGTTTAAGCGCAATAAACTCTATTAATCTTATAATATTTCAGCATGACACGGTTAAAGTTTTGTGGGCTTTCGGCAATGACGATCCGATACATGGCAATTTGGAAGGACATGGTCAGAATCGTGGTGCCAAGCCACTGCATTTAATGAATCCCGTGTTTCGAAAACAAAGTGTTGCACACAATCAGATTACCCACCAATGGGACATTATTGTAAATAACGTGACTCTTGAGCCATCAATGGATACCCTCTATTGGTGTAAAATTGTTAGCGCTCCAGTGCTAAGCCAAAAACATCATATAATTGGTTATGAACCATTGATAACCCATGTTTCGTAAGTATTAAATCGGAACCAAAATAGTATAAGTAATAACAATTTAATATAATTTATGCAGTAAAAAAGATGAAACGGTTGTACATCACATGACTCTGTTTGAGTGCTCTACGAAATCATATCCGGGTTCCAATTCGGAATCGTGGGACGTCTGGGTGAGAAGTACGGGCACAGTGTGCAACAGTAACTCGTTGACACCTAGGGACTGGGACTCCTGTTCCACACCAGTTGCTGTTTGGTCTGTGGGTTCAACGGGCCAGTTTCTGCCCGCACATGTTGGCATACCGATCGGTGGCTCGTCGGGGGTCAAGTATTATATGCTTGAAATACACTATGATAATCCAAACGCTTTACGTGGTAAGCAAACATCTCAAACATATTTAAAATATTTTGGTTCCAAGTAAAAATATGATTTTTTATACAGCCGTTGATCGTTCTGGTTTCCGAATTCACTATACGCCTCAAATACGTCCGAATGATGGAGGAATTATAATCAGCGGAGTTTCTATATCCGATACCCAAATTATTCCTCCTGGACAAAAGTTGTTCCGCAATGTTGGCATTTGTGGACCTTCATGTTCCAATGTCGTAAGTTATAAATGTCTGTCCAATATCTTATTTATCTGACAAGGAATATTTTCAGTTGTTCCCCGACGATGGCATTAAAATTATATCTGGTACTCTTCATACGCACCGCGCTGGTCGCAAAATGAGTCTGCGTCATATTCGAGGTGGCAAGGAATTGCAACGGATTATTGAAGATAATAACTATGATTATAATTATCAGCAATTCCATCAACTGGCTAATGAAACTATCGTTCTGCCTGGAGATTACATTATTACAGACTGCGCCTATGATACGATGCATCGCAAAAGGACCACGTTTGGTGGTTACTCTACAAAACAAGAAATGTGTTTATCTTTTATCACGTATTACCCAAAAATTGAACTGGCTGGTTGTTACAGCATGACGCCAGTTCGTGAATTCTTTGAGATGTTTGGCGTCAATCAGTTTTATTCATTAAATATGACAGACGTGGAAAATTTATTTCTGTACAACGGAAATCTATTGGACTATATGCCGAACACTATATATGGTAAATTAAAGGCTAACCAAACCAATATGACTGCCGAAGACATTGCCGTCGAAGGATCCTTATTAAGTATGTAAATTTTTATATTTATAATTTGAATACGCTAAAGACACCAGATTGGGTTCACATGTATACTTACATATACTACAAAGAATCGTATCGTCAAGATCAGTGATAGAACACAGAAGTATTCAAGAAGGCCATTAGCAGCAAGCGTTTTATAAGAGCTACAGAGTTAATATTTGGTTTTTTAAGTTCAAGTTTATTTGAAATATCAAATACCTATTTTTTGTCCGGTCTTTGGTACATATATCCGAAACTATTGGTACTAAAACCACCCAAACTTGTTTTAATATGTTTGGATAATTCCACCAAATCGCCTTAAATTTACGTTCAATATAAATCATAAATTACGAACCTTTTAAGAATAATGATTATTTATTAGGATGGGAACAATAAATAAACACTTTGGCGAAGATCGAATACACATTAATAGATCAACACACCGTAAATATTAATTTGTTTTTCCTTTTAATCTTCCTTGTTTTTATAGACAAACTGTTTATTTCGGATCCCGTGGAGTTCCATGATCGCACGTTCCTTTCACATATTAACCAGCTGCCGTGGTCAGAACCTTTATTTACTAAACGGGTCGAACATGCTATGATCACAGGAAAGCATATGACTTTTTGCCGAGTTTCTAACGAGTCAATGTCAATTGTAAGTAAAGTTTTTAAACCAAAACCACAAAATATATAATATATTATATTTACTTATTGCAGCCCTCGGAAATTATACGTTATCCAAACTTCACTACATTTGTTAAACCATCAAGTAGTTGCACGTATAATATCATCGATAGCATACAAATAAATTCAAAAGGTTCTAAAACAGTATCCCATTTGGCGTTGAGTGTGCTACTAGCTGGAATATGCTTAAAGAAACAATCCCAAATATCATAAATATTTTGGATCATTCGAATGAGCACAAATTAACTTTAATTTTTTATCCAAAGACGTAGTTGCTTAAATTAATATTTTTATAATTAAAAATTAACTAAAATTAATATTAAAATAAATTGTGTGAGAAAAATTGTTTCACTATTGTGCATTGTAAGATTAACTGGCATGAGGTCAAGCGTCTCTTTATTGCTGCCTGGCAATTTTGTTTGCCTCATTGATGTTGCAATAGCGCCTTCGTGGCAATCATATGAAGTTTAAATTAGTTATCGAAAAAATTATATTTTTTATCGACAGTGAAACAGCTGCATTATCTTGACAAAGACGCCTTCGGTGAGAAAAAAATTTTCAATGATTTTATCGATTATTTATATACGATAGTTTAACAGCAATAATCTCATCAACATTCCTATTTTGCTTTCGTAGACATTTGTGTGAAATATAATAAAGCTACTGAGATTGGACAGAATTTTGTAATGGATAAAACAAACGCATTTACTTATAAGGGTTATTAAAAATTGGCAGTAAAATGGATGTAGATGACTGCTTATATGGTAAGTTTTTAAGAGAATATAATTGTACTCCATTCATAGTAGTACATTCATACTTTATAAATCTACACAAGTGTTATATGTAAATTAATGAAATTTACAAAAGTTTTAAAGGTAAAAGACACCAGCATTGTGAAAGTATTAGATACTGGTCAATTTGAATGATGCCCTTTATTTATGCATATGTATGTATGTATGTATGTTTGTTGTACATGATTCAAGATGCAAAAATGTGTTATTGACGATACAACCTACATACATAATTAAAATACACTCCAATAGCCGGGACACAAAAAACAAAAGATTCAGTGTAAGGATCCCCGACTACTTGCTAGATTCAGTTTTAGATCAATTCAATAGCGTTATGAAGAAAAATAATAATATTATGGTCTGATTATATATTTTTTTATTTATGTGTAATTAACAAAAACAAAACAAAAAAAAATCGTTGCAATTCTAAGTTAACTCCATTGCAAATATCTTCTCCAAATGCATTGATTTGCTCGTTATAGTATTATAGTATTATCATCGGTTAAATTAAATTAGTCAGATAATATATTTCAGATGTCCATTTATACTTATTTTTCACATAATCAAAATTGATGTTAAATATATATATATATTTTATTATTTATATTTTTTAGACGAACTGTCGTCATTTATGCCATCGCCAAATCATTATTTTACCAACCAACATGATTTTGAAGACATCATAAGTTCTACGGTGTCGCAACTAGATTCTTCGTTGGATCCAAATACGTTCTTACCACAAAATCGGGAGAGTTCATTACACAATAACAATTTGTTCTCTGACTTGTTTCAAACAACAACAGACAGCTATAATGACTTGGAGCTGAATTTTGACAATTTATCTGCAGCTTCCACGTTAAGTTCCACAGCAGACCGAACATCCTTGATATCGCCAATTATAGATTCCGAAGGCATTAATAATTTTATTAATGTTTGCAATGATAACACAGAAGTTGAAAAATTAACATGCGGTAATCTAATGGGTCTTATCCAAGATCGGAATACACCCTCTCCAACCGAAAGTTGTGGCAGTTTCAGTGGCAGTTCGACAAGTGGTGTACATAGCGACAACTCGGACGTATGGCAGAATAGGCAAATTGACAAAAATGATGTAAAGTCTGTCTTGAGTAGCGTTTCACAGTTACCTCAGATACCGATGTCATTTGTTCCAAGCTTTACCAATAAAAATGAAGACAGTATTCAAACAAATATACAAAAGCATGAACTTCCAGCAACGATTTCCAATATCCAGCAGTTAAAAGGGAAATCTACACCTCATTCGGCTGTGGTTTCTCCGCATATTTTAGCGAAAAAGGTGGCTTCTACAGTTTTTATGCCCGCCAATATTGATGCGAACTTAGCTCCTCAGCCTCAAAAATCGTCGCAAGAAAAAATACTGATTGAACCCTCAACTGAATGCACTGGGAAAACTAAAACCATATTCCTTTCATCCAATGACTACAAGGCACTTATGGAAAAAATTAACTTGAATGGCTCTAAAGGTGCGAAGATTAACGGATGTATTAAAACACAAATGCCAAAAATTGTTATGAAGACAAAAAGTGGTAAAGTACACGGTCACCAAAATTTGGGTGAAACAACGTATCCAAGCAATGCACCCAGGCCAACCAACTTGATTAAAAGCCAACATCAAACATCACATTTTAATAACCATGACATATTGGAGCATGAACCGTTCAATAATATAGGTAAAAGTACACTAGATGAGAAGATGTACAAAAAACAGCAACGCATGATTAAAAATCGCCAATCTGCTTCATTGTCGCGTAAAAAGAAAAAAGAATATGTGGTTTCATTAGAGACAAGAATTAATAACCTTCAGAAAGAGAATTATAAACTTAAAGAGGTAAGTTAGGTGAAAAATTCAAAATGCTTAAAGAATTCCCTTGTAGATACTACGGTAAAAAATGTATTTTTCATATAAACCTTGAGTGAAAAGGGCTAATAATCTTTGAGACTTTAAAGATAAGTTTATTTTTCCTAACTAAAATATATAACTTACATGTTTTTACAGGAAAATGGTTCTCTGCGAAATCAGCTTGTGGCTTTTGCCAAAACGTGCAAGTGTCGTAAAGGCAGTGTCTGCGAGTTTGTACTGCACTCTTTGAGCTCAAATGCCCGTCCTGAACAACACATTAAAATTGCTCCAAAATCATCTTCGAAAACTTTTAAGCAGCATATGAATGCAGCTACAGTAAAAAAGAATGTGGCCGTACTTTTTGCAATGGCTTTCATGGTCACTCTCAATGCAGGAAATTTTCAGTCATACCTTACTAAACAAAATCTTGACGCTGAGAGCAACGCTGTTGTCTCCGACATTAATTTGAATGAGCCCATTCCGGTTAGTCGCCGTCTACTTTGGGTAGAATCTGAAGAGGAGTACAACGAGAAGCTAAATCAAAGCAATTCCCAGGCAGAGGAGTTAGCAATGCCACCTTTACGTTTTCTACGGCCAATCAGTCGAAACTCAAATGTAAAGAGCAATGAGCATTGGAAATCTACGAACTCTTCGGGGCTTAACAGAGGAAATGATCCGCCACCTTTGAATTACCCATCCCCGCCAAAATGTAATGGTCTCTGTGCTTCGTCTAATTCTAGTGTTAATCAGTCAGAATACTCTCGATTGGCCTTCAATTTAGAAAAACTGATTAATGTTAGTGGTTACCTTAATTTAAATATGAATACAAAATTGAACATTGGTGGGGATAGTCCACATGGCTTTAAATTTTCGACAGATTATTTGGAACTACCTGATATGGAAAGGCAAACTGCAAAGCTAGGAAAACGTAAAAGTTTTATGGATTATAATGAGCGATTACCGGACATAGAGCAAAAACAGCGTAAAGTGGAAATACAGAGTCATAACAAAAACTCGCTTAACACTAGTGAAACCGTTCACCTTTTTAGAGGTATCAAACGCCAAGACGACACATTTTATGTGCTCTCCTTTAACACGGACCATATACTTCTTTCGCCTTCAACGAACAATAAAAGTTCACGACCCAAAATGTCGTTATTGCTTCCTACTGCGGAACCATCGGACAATGGCGATATAATGATGATGCAAGTCGACTGTGAGGTATTTAATACTAAGGAGATTGAGCTTAAATCACACATGATACCCGCTAAAGTTCGGCAAAATACAACGAAGTGGCAAATGAAGCCAAGGCACTCATTGAGTTTAAACAAGACCCTGAGCAACAGTAAAATGCAGGACAGGTCCATGAAGCTGGAAAAACCGCGCGTACGCACATACTTTATGGTGGGGCCAAAAAATCAGGCAGCTGCAGCTGTATCACAGGAGAAGCCCCAATTGGTGGAGTTTAATAACAGCATGGTCGATAGTATTAAGTTACTCTCTACTGACTATGATTCCCGGTTGCATGGCTAATCAACACGTAATTCGTAAATTTATTAGATTTATTCTTTATATTTGAATGTTCTATGTAATTAGTTACGTGCAAAATAAAAAAAAAACTATAATATGTAAAATACAATTTATTGCTTCTTTATTTATTCATGGAAGTGGGAAATCTTTGGCGCCCGGCCGTCAACCTTCTTTTTATTTGCTGGCCGCCAGGAGTTGTTGCTCGCCTCTGTTCTCCTGTTGCCTTTCACATATTGTCTGATACTACCTTGCCGCGCAGAGGCGTCAGAAGTGCCCACGTCAGGCGTCACATCCTCTTGCAGCGCTCCTGGTAGTCGGAGCTCTAGGCCCTGCACCAAAATTGCAGGGTTGAATCCACTGATATTCGGATAGAAACGGAAAAACCGGATCATACTGAAATTTCCGCAACTCTCCTATATTGGGCTGAACCCTTTTGTGGGCTGAGCTGGGACAAGCCTCTACTCGCTTGTTGAATAATCATAAATTTATCGCGAGGTCATCGAGACGTCCTAATAACCCAGTGCGTGTTTTAAAATTCAATTGGTAACCAATGAAGAAACTATTGAGAGTTATATACATACATATTTATTGATCTTAATGGAATCAAATCAAATGTTTTTATGCTTCCCAACCCTGTTAACAGTTTTAGAAAAAAATAATAATTCTCATAACAACATATCCATAAATATTTGAACAAAATATATGATTAATTTTCATGACAGATTAATTGACAAACAGAACGTAAGTTTCTCTGAGTTAAACTTAAAAAAAAATAATAATAGCTTTAGTATTAACTTTATACCTGTTACAGAACACTTTCTAATTTTTCAAAATTGATTCAACCTTTTTCATGAACTAATGAAGTCATAAAGAGATACATTTGTAAATTTAAAATTAATTGTAGTAAATACAAAACAGACGTAGCACACATAGAACCATTCAGCTCAGACCACGAAACGGTGTACATGGCTTGGGTTAAAGGCTGGACGGCGACTATCATCACTAACGCTATTAATCGCAATCCCAGAAGGTCCAGGGGTCGCCTTCGTATGTATTAAAGATGTGTTATCTGCCCGTCGATGCCCCCGTTTTCCCTGTAGATAGATAAATACATTTTATATATATTTTTTTTAACTTGTACGTGATATAAAGCGAGTACCTGTCGAGATTTTTGGTTACGTGACTGCGTAATAAGATTTTCCGGGACCTGGAACAGGCTCTCGCCACGCGTAATCAGAACGTTTGTTAAGCGGCAGCACAATGCAGCCATTTTTACTTGCTCTGCAATGCATGTCTTGTCAATCGGATGTATATAACGTGGCGGGAAGAATGATGGTGCAATAATCGTGGATACGTTATGTAAATTCATCTTATTTATGTCTTTTAAGTCTATAATTAAATTCAGGAAGCGCAAAATTGAACGGAGTGTGTTGCGGTTTTCGTGTGGAAGCATCTGACATAAAATTGATAAAGCCCGTACTTGGTCCATTTGAGGCAATGTATGACATTGATAGAAAAGTTGTATTAATTCGCTTGTAAGCAATGGCTGGGGCAGCTCGCGTAGCCAACGCTTTAGCAACGCACTAAGTTCATGAACACTTGCATTGCTGAGCAATTGTGAAATTCTTTCTGGCTTTTGATAAAAACATGCTTCTAATTCGTTGTAAATTAATTCAGTCTGCAAGTAGATTAGTTAGTTTAAATGAAATCAATTAAGAGTTTTTTAAACAACCTTGTGTTTTTGTCCAGCTACACGCAAAATTCCTTCTTCTCTTGCTCCTCGCTTTGTCAGTTCCTCAAGTAAGCCTTCTAGAAACTGTGGCACTAAAGTGGAGTCCATTCCAGTTATTTGTTGATCACGACGTATAAGCGCATTTAATGAAACTCCAAACAGACTGCCTTCCTCCTTACGACGTCTTTTGAATGGTTTTCGTTTGTCTAATGAAACCTGATTGCAATCAAAGACTGTGGCAAGCTCCAACCAAAAAACGGGCTGTAAACGTTTTAGGTCGATTTCGCTTATTGTATTTATGTCGCAGCTGAACTCTTGTAAGATTATGCTGTTGTTGACGGTGTCAATGCCATCCTGACTAGAATTCTCTCGGCACATACTTTCAAAGCTGATACCACATCGTGATGTCGGAGAGTTTCGTAATTGCTGCTGAGATGACTCCAAGTTCATTTTGTTTAGTATTTTCTCAGGCGCAGACAACGCTGATGTACACGTTGTACTTGGAAGGTACTCGTCACTGGAGTCACCCGAAGAAGTATTGTTCTCACTCTGCGAATCTTGTATAATTTGCCCACATACTCCGCTAGATTCAGCAAGACGGATTGTTGATTAACAAATGATTAATACTTCTAGCGACCAAATACATACCGAACCGAACAGGAAGGATCTGACCCAGAGCGATTGCGTGGTAAGTGTATTGTGCCAATACGCGAAAATCCTACTAACTCAATACCTTCTGAAGTGTACATAGGTATATCGCAGCGTACTTGGGAGCCACGAAATATGTCCGTGGTTGTGGAGCATTTTATTGGTGCACTAGGAGTCCGCCGAATCTTTTGCTTCAAGTGTTTGTTTAGCAAAGGGTGTACAGCGGCATTGTAGTTAGCAGCGCTATGATCAGAAATGCTAACAAAGCTAGGTCTATTGGAATATAAGCAATAAAATAGGATGAACTAAAGTGGACACAACTTACATTGAAGCATTGCCCCACACTTCGTCGCCGTGTACGGAATCTAACGAGTCTGGGGTGGCACTACGGGATCGAGTTCCCGTGCTAGACTCCTGTTAATGGTTTTTTTTATTTATTTTTTAAATGTAATTGGTATTAATATGTTTGCATATTTACGTCAAAGTCACGAAAAACATCACGTATATCCGGTTTGCGTTTTGATCTGTTTTTACTGCGCCCTCTTACAGTATGATTAAGTGCTCGAACACGTTGTTTAATCGCCTCTGCATGGGGTCTTGATAGTGTGGCTAAAACTGGCTCTAGATCAGTAGAGCGTAGTTCAATACCCTGTAAAGTACACAATAGTATTTTCATTATTCAAGAAAAAAGGGTTCTTTTTCCGTTTGCTTGCACCGCTGTTCGTTTTTGTTAACGTAGCTATCTAGGACCTTACAAGATCTTGACACTTTAACTTTTTGACTATAGTCTTGTTCTTGCTCTTGTTCCATACGCACGTTTATCGATATCGATATTAAGGCTTTGTCTTTTGTATATCTCGATATATAGAGTTTTTCGGTTTGTTGGGGCAGAGGGGGAGAAGGGGTTCGTGACCGGGAAATGTTTTTTGTAACGTCTGGGTAGCTTCCATATATATCCTAGTTAAGTGACTCTAGCTTTAACACTTAAGCTGATATAGGCATTTTCGATGTTGAGGGGCGGGAAGCTTGGGGGCGTTCAAGTGGGCGTGGCCGAAATATTAATGTTGGAATCTTTGAGGAGGTCACCAGCTATCTATAAACCAAGTTTGGTGGCTTTAACTTAAAAACTGATGGAAAATTCACGTGTTATCGATTAAGGCTGTCAGATATATCGGTTTTTCCGATTACAAGGTAATCTTGGTAAACTGCGCAAAATTGATACACATTGTGTCAGGATGGGCATATTAGTCAAAAATGTATAGATAGGTAACTTACCTGTTCAAAAGGCTGTGTCAGTTCTGGATATCCAGCTGAAATTAACCATTCGGCTTCCATTTCACCATCTATATAATATATACACATTAATGTAATTTAGAAACTCTTAGCAATGCATTTTATAAATTTCTATGGGTACAGGATAAAGAGAAGAAATAAATATTAAAAATGCTTACCTTCATAATGTGTTTCCGGATCATTGCATGTCAAATTAGTTTGCAACAAATATTCGTTGAGAAACTCCGTATAGTCCTGATCGCATGTGTTATCCATAGAAGTGTTGTTGTTCATTTTGCTGCTTTATGTTTCTATGATATCTTTCAAATATGGCATACTGTTTTATTGATCACAAGTACAAAAAACATTGTTTGCCGCTTTACAAACGATTTTTTTTTATTAATATTTATTTTTATTTTATTTCTGTATAGCTAGTTATTCTCACTGAAAGTAAATATACAAAATTAGGACTCCAAAAAATTAGAAATACGCTTTAAAAATGTGAGGCTGTTGCAAATTTTTATCGATTATCAGAAAACGGTGTGGGTTATCGATCACTTGAAGCAAACTTGATCTGCTCGTGCCATTGACGAGTCTACATTCAAAAAGTCTGTAGCTTTTATAATTTTCAAGATCGACGTGATTATATAGACGGACAGGCAATTCAGATTAGACTTTGGAGTTCGGTAAGCCCTCCGTTAATAAAACGAAGACATTTTAGAACAACGTTGTGTTCAGCGAAGAGTCAAAATGAAATGTTTTTGGCACGAAAAGAGTTTTAAGCTAATAACATCACGAAGACATTTAAGTACGGTGGAAGGACTGTTATGATGTCTGGGGTGTATCATGGCATCTGAAGTGGGCAATTTAAAATTTATTTGCGACAAAATTAACAAGGTGACCTACTTGAACATTATAAGGAACATTTATTTCCAATTGTTCAGATTATAAACAGTCATTAAAGCCAAGGGAGGCCCGATCAAGTATCAGGGACTCAAACTCAAATATTTTTTGACAATTTAATTACCTTTTTTTAAAATTGTCAAATTATTACTTTTACAATCAGCTCAAAAATGAAATTAAATGTTTTTGATTGTAAAAATATATTACTAAATGTTTCTTAAACAAAACGTTATCATTTATATACCCGATTATGAAAATTCCCGATAAAAAATTTATCTTGAAGTAACTTTGAACTAAACTTGTTGACTCACCTTACATAGATTATTTTTTTCTTAATAATTATAATTTTAATTTATTATTTATTTATTTCAAACCTACTTAATGTTGAAACTATAAACATTGGTGAAGAGAAATGTATGTGTGCACAATACGAAATGAGCACTCCTCTCTACATACTTTGATACGTTTACTTATTTATCTGTGTATGTGCATACACACATATGCATGCGTACTTAAGCACATCGATATACATATATATTTGTATATAACTCTTTAGTGGAGTATGTGTAGCCATGATCTTTGGATAATTAGGGTTAAATACATATACTTATATATGTATGTTTAGTCATCGAAAATATTGCACGAAAACAAAGAATATCGAACTATTTTAATTAGTTTTTACGCAGTGGGAGAGAGTGAATTACGGGTTAATTTATGTTCATACACTTGCGCGTACATACATACATACACTTGTACGTACATACATGTATTTGTTTTATAAACATAGCATTTTTGCATCGCAAAATACATTGGTATGTATGTATTTGTATATAATCGATATATACATCAACAGATGACAAAAGAAAAAGGGAAATCATCACAATATTTTAAAATACATACATACATAAATATGTATGTATATTTCCTCTTATTTTACTTCCTGTTTATGTGTGCACTTGCATATTTGTATATATATCTACATATATTACATATATATATATATATATACATATATATGTACATTTGAATGTGGAAACTCTCCTATATTTATGTATGTAAATATTTTTGTGTCGATATATGATGTACATACATCTGTGAGTTGTCATATACATACATATAGAGCCTGTTTTGAATATGTACGTACATTTATAAGCAAATATGTATTAACTACAACCCGATCGTATACAACATTTCGAACCGAAAATTGAAAATGAACTGATATACTAGAACGAACTTCAACTTCACACATACACATCTTTGTATATATGAGCCGATGATTGTACATGATAGTAGTGCATACATGTGAATGCTTGTGTCTATGTATTAGTACATGACACATGCATGTGTGTTGACAAGATCAGGTTTGAATAAAAGCGTGAGCAACAAGTTTGCGTGAATGTAACTACGATTTTATGCCGACAAAATTGTCGAAATCGTTATTGCGCATTAAGCTGCGATGGCACTTGTTCTCTTGTTATACGCGTCAAATTAAAGAAATCCGAATTTGGTCTTTAAATATTTAAAATTTAAAACTAAATTAGCAGGAGAATATGCAAAAGAAAACCCACGGCGGCTACTAGCGGAAAGGCATTAATACTCAGAACTTTAATTTTGTTATGACGATGTTAAGCAAGCAAAAATATACGTACGAATTTCATATTTCAATTTTAATTCAACTAAACAGTGTGTCTTCTTTGACTCCAAAATAGAGGAGTTGCACCAAATCGGGCTGAATAGTTCCATTGAACTATTACTGAACAGAACGAACGAACTACATCATAAAGTATACAGCATATGAACTCCTTACAGTTCAACTATCGTTCGCTGTAGGTGAGTTCGCAGTTTAATTATCGATCGTTCTATGTGGAGCCCATTACCCTGCGTTTTGTTCGTTTATTTCTCGTTTTCTTTAAGTGAGTACCAATTTAGCCTTATTGTTCATATATGTAGATATGTCCCAGTCGATTATAAAGCAGGTATAAGATACGAAAATAATTGTGAAAAGCATAATATATTATGAATAGGTCTTAACGGAACAGAGGAGTTTAGTCGACCTTAAAGAAATGATCAATCTGTATCGCCCATATTGTATAGAGACAACATTAAGGAAGTGCTACGGTTAGCTTTCGACGGAAGATTAAGAAGTTTGCTGAAGAACGGTCGGAGGCGAAGAGTGGGATCACACTTAATATTCTACGCTGCGGAGTATTCCACAAATGGCGTACAAGTGAGATATAGAGACAGTCGACCGAATCCGATATAGCGCAGGTTTTTAGGGAAAAGATCCGTTTGGGGTTCCAGGATGAAGGCCATCAATGGCATAGTCAGAACGATCAGCTCATAGGCGAAGTGGTAAAAGACAGCGTGAGACGATTCAGTCTCCCGAACCCGTTAGGGTGCCGTGTCAAAAAAATGCACTAGCGTCACAGTAGCTCCTAGGTCATAGTCGAGGCCAGAGAGGTCGAATACAAAAATAAGAGAAGCGGAGACTTTAGGCAGGCGACGACTGGAGGGGAGCATTCGGAAGATCGCGGAGACGGAAACGGATTTATTGAGGGTAGCGACCTTGTTCATCATTATCATAAGCAGGATAATTGACAAGGCCTCCCTAAGGGTGACCATATGCTGCTGAGCTTAGAAAAAAAAGAGAGATAGAGAGAGAGAAAGAGAAATATATAGGTGGAATGGAGAGAGAGAGAGAGAGAGAGAGAGAGAGAGAGAAAGAGAGAGGGAGAGCGAGTGAGAGAGAGAGAGAGAGAGAGAGAGAGACCGAGGTCATCGGCTCTAATTCAGGCAGTGCAGCTTTTTTTATAAAGCTAGACTCTTTCATTTGGATATATACTCGTTTTTATCTTCATTCCATTCTCGTCCGTTTGATTTGCGATTTGCGACTTGGTCAAACGAAACGAACGGTATAGGAACTCCAGCAACCGAAATGAATGATAATGGAACTCGAACGAACGATGAAGCTGCGACTTAGTTCGTCCGTTCAGTTGTGTAATTGAACTACAATCGGAACGACTCGATACAACACTAGTTGGCGATGTTAAAAATCTAACGTACAATTTGTTGTTGTTGAAATTAAATTGAAATTATTTGTTGGGATGCTTTGATACTTTACAACTTTAATTATTTTCTAACATACAGAAATTATTGTAACCAAATTTTTGATGTCATAAAATGCAGGGTTTCTGGGTTGCCGAGTAAAAAATAGATAATGTTATAATTAATAAGAAAACCGTCTGTTAAATCCTTAAATCAAGAATTCTAAATTAGAATGTTTTTAATTTATTTGACTATGTCATTTGTGCATACAGCAGTATATACAAATGTATTTTGCGTTAGTACTACTATACAACACATGCATACATACATAGTAAAATTGAATGCGTACATACATATATCAGTACATACACATAGTATGTATCTAAACACGAACAGAGTGAAGCAACATTTGGTGTTGCCAGCTTGTCTAAAATATATCACAGTTATCGCTTATATGTGTCTGAAAAATCGATATGCATGTTATTAATCGGTTGTTTACAACTCACCACAAAAGACTTCAATGGCAAACAAGTTCTGCAGTTATTTACAATTTTCCGTTCGTAGTATAAAACATAACGCGCTGGTTTATTTCTTTTGGAGTCCAAAATGTGGACGCGTTTCTGTACGTTTTGTGATTAATAACTTACTTACATTAGCGATGAATATATGCCATTTTAAATAAATATATACATGCATTTTTAAACGCATATGTATATATACATAGATATTTCTGCGTTTTTAATTCATGAAATTGTAACAGTGTCGTATTAAAATATACAATTACAAGATGTAAAGTACATTTATCATAAACAAATTTTATGTGCGAGCATATAAACAAAGTGTCCGCAGCAACAAAAAGAATATACGCATCTACGAACTATGTTGACATGATTGTATGTACAAACATACATATAAACAAAATGTGTGTACAAACAAATTTTATATTACAATATCTGCATGGATAATAATACATACATACGTACCTACATATCAATGTAGACTGGGATGTTTACCGCTTTCTCAGACAACTCATGAATGGTTTCAAATGTGCATATACTTATGTATGTATGTATGTATACGTGTTTTTGTAAACAAGGCATGGATAGGTTCATAGTATGTGTGTATGCAATATATTTGTGTAGCATCTGCAACATCATCAAATATATGTATGTATACTCACAAAAAATTTGTAAGGCAGACATGTGTGTGAAATCATACAGTTATTGTTAATGCAACATCCAAGTGATGGCAACAAATCGTATACACACACATATTTACATACCCTTGTAACTTGTTTTCACAAGAAATGTGTATTGTATGTATTCGTGTATGTTTCATAAAGAGGGGTGTGTGTTTCCATTAAATTTGATTACCAAAATAACCGTATCCAAATTGAAGCGAAAGGGTTTAATCGTGATTTATACATGTTTGTATTGTAAATATATATACCTACACACATACATACATACTTGTGTTTGTTGCACAAATTTAAGTCTGCAGAACAAAACAGTGGAACATCCACGCACACGTACACATATACAAATTATTATGTGCACACACATATACGCATGTGCCTGTGTAAAACTGTGTGCGTACTTGTTACCAGGACTAAATACATGTGTAGAAACACATACACACCTATGTACATACATTTAAGCTACGTAGTGAAATAATGATTTGTATAAAGGAAACACATAAATATTTGAATCAAACGAAATTTAATTTATGCATTTATGCAACGGAACCATGATTTTGTGTTTTTATACGCTGAACCCATGTATATAGCGAATTCTATTGCCATTTGCAAGCGAAAATATGAAAAAGTGTTCGTTTTTTGTAACATATCTATATATCAAAATAGTTCAAGCCACAATTATTCAGTTAAAGGAAAAATTAATATTACCAGTGATTTTCATTACGTTCTCAGTTATGGTAACATAACGATTTGTAAGGCACCCCATATTTAAGCTCACGTTCCGATTGCACCGTATAAACGTAAAAATTCACTGCAGTGCACTAATTTCGAAGAATGCGGTCACTCTAAACCTTACTGCACGCCGCGACTCTCACGACACCGCAAACTGCCCAAAAAACAAACAAGATGGATCGGGAAAATGTGCAGCAACTGTGTGCTCCCGTTGTAATGGGAAGAATGCAACAACCCGCGCAAGCAGTTTAAATACTGACAAACGTAGGACAGCACGAGCAACAAGATCCAATTGGTATTAAAGCAACGCAGTTATAGCAAAGCATTAACGTTAATGCAAACCACAATGGAAGAGCTCATGTTAAACCAAATTATGCTGATACAATTGCTTGGGAGCTTGGATTATAAAGTCTTCCTGTTCAACTCCATGCTGACACCAATCTGGAGTTATTGCTCCGAGTTATGGAGCTACGACATCAAAACGAACAGCGAAAACATGTCTCCAAAACCATACGAGCCAGAGCCCCCAAATTTCGGATTTTGGAGACCTCTTCAATCGTACCAAAAATCAAATACTACGGACTTTGAGCTTTGGTTTGTGAAATGCTCTTATTAATTGTGTAACGTTATAAAGGATATTAACTAAGCCAGTCTATTATTATTTAGGCCAAGAAACATTATGTAAAATGTGTTGCGAAGCTTGTTGGTTTAAACAATATATTGATAAAATTAAAAAAAAAAAATTGAAAATTGGTAACAATGAAATTGGTAAATTTGTGTATTTTAAACACCCTAGAGATAATTTTTTGTTCTTTCCATAAAAAAAAATGTTTTCTAATATTTTTATTTTTGTTTTTTCAGTTACCTTAAATTGTGAGTGACACAAACTGATTAAAACTAAAAACAAGAATCGACGAAAAGACATGCACAAGCCAGATTCGTTGCAAACAAAAATCTTAATAACCAATAACTTTGTGATCTTGCCATAAAGAAAAAGTTGAAAAATGTAAAAAACAAAATAACATTAATGATAACTCAATGACGCCTGCAATAAATTAATTCGCCATACAACTTAAACCTTTAAGGCAAACGACCCTGCCAATCATCAAAAAGCCAATAATAATTACACTGAAATTGAAATTAAATATCAGTCGTTTTCCACTACGACACAAAAATGTCATTTCTAGAGATGAAGAATTTTCTCTTGTGGACAATTATAATGACTTTTGTGCTGCAAACTACAGCAGGTCTAGATGCTGTAACTGGCGTACAAGGCGTTCCAACATGGATGTAAGTACAATTTCAATTTATTAAACAACAAATTTACAAAAACACTTATGTATATAGCAGAACATTTATGTAATTTCATTTTATACGCTGAACACATTGAATATGGGGCATACTGGTTTTTTGTAAATGTATATTACAGGCAGCTGGAAGATATTGCAAACCCATGAAGTATATATATTCTTGATTGGAACGCTGTATTAAATTGAATAAGACATGCTCATCTCTCTGTATGAGAGCAAACTTTAAAATTTACAAATTTGAACTTATCAACCATAAATTGACTTATACCATACACATGACAAATTATAATTCATTTCCGATGTAATGCGTCATCTCATAAAAGCGATAGCGAGCATTTATAAAAAGCGATATAAAGATATGCTTTTCTTAGATACTTTGGGAGCTATGCTCTTAAATTTATTGTTCGAATATAATTTTTATAACTTGACCAAAAGTCAAACCTTACAAAAGCTTAGGTTGAAACGTGTTAACCAAGGTAGCAAAAAAGGTTCCACTCTAATGCATTAATCTGCGTCAGAATATGTCCACAGCTTTTACTGATTTGTGGAGCTCACTGACAGTGAAAATTTTAGTTCGATTCATAAAGAAGATTGTTTTTAAATTTATAATAGATATTTTAAAATCATATAGAACATTTAAAAGAGACGCTAAATAATAATGATGAGCAGAATATAAAAGGAGAGCTCTGTAGCTCTGTAAAGAATATAAGAGAATTAAAAAATATATATGTAGAGAGCGGAGATTAACAATCTACATACAAAATTTGAGAAAATAGGTAGTGATGAGATCCGGACACGGAACAAAAGCACTGCAATAATGAGAATGATCTGCTTAAAATAATAAAGAGAAGAAAGGTAGCTAAAAAACTGTAATTTATAACAAAAGAAAGTGAAAAGAACTGAAAGCCTAGTCTATAGATATTCGATTGGTGATGCTATAACTAATAGATTTAATTTATGGATTGCATTTTATTTTTTTAATTATAATGCCAAGGCAGCCATGAAAATAGTCAATGGTATAGAAATTTCAATCAGGGTCCAATTTTGCATCCAGTATAAGAGAATAAAAATTGTACATAGATTACGTTTTAAGCGCAGAG
Organism: Drosophila micromelanica; assembly: GCA_004143825.1. Lineage (NCBI taxonomy): Eukaryota > Metazoa > Arthropoda > Insecta > Diptera > Drosophilidae > Drosophila > Drosophila micromelanica. The sequence continues at coordinate 64,968 of SCDY01000288.1, forward strand.
GATAAAAACATTTGTTAATGGTAATGTAACACATAAGCTTAGAATATATAAATTTTTGAAACCCTTATTGCGAAGTTATAGTAATTGCAAGTAGTGTAATTATTTTCAAGGGTATTTCAGCATTTCTCGTGTGTGTTATTTTTAGTTCCAAATCATTGACACATGGCTGATAAGCATTTAAGTTTAACTGCCTCAATCTTTGACTCACCATGTTGAGTTTTGCGCATAAGTAAAACAAATAATCTGTGCTTGTAGCTATTTTCGAGTGCCATCACATGAAAAAAACCTCGTGCAGCGCCATTAATTAGTTGAAAATTTATACTTATCAGGAACGGTTGTACCAGCAGACTAAGCATATAACGCATTAAAAAATCTCTGTATACTATATGCACCTACAAATAAAAAGAAATCGAATAACTGATAACACTCGAAATAACTAGAAAATCAACTTGTAGAACTTCAAACTACCGACAAGGAAGGATCTGAACATTTATCAACATATTTTCTCAAAGCATTATCTTGAACTGGAAATGCTCTTAAGTGTTTCTCCCAGTTTTCTTTTGGTGCTCTTCTGCGTGACACCTACTTACTCTGTGTCCAGCACATGGGGAAACATTTCAAATTCAGCGCAATTATTACATGCTGAAAACGTTGTGTACGGCTCCTTACCAGAGAAATATGTGAATCATGAGATTAAATATCCAACAAATGTGAGCAGTGCCAGCTATACCTTAGTTTCACATACAGCTATTAACGTGTTAACTATTCTCGGATAATGCTCTTATTGAGCTTGCATGCTATTTGCATTTTTTTCGCTCAAGCCATTGATTTAATACTTATCTGTAAACTTGACACATTGCACTATGTTCAGAATAGAGTCATGTCTAATTAATTCCCGTCAATCGATTGTCTACAAGCTAATTCGTGATGTTCCATTGCTGTAAGCAAAGATTCACAGTGAAGTAATTTTGTGTAAAAGTGTTTATTGCAATCATTGAAATCGAAATAAAAAACATAAACTTATTCATCAATGCATTGATTGCACTCATTCGGTAGAGTATAATGGTTTTGTGTACGTGTATGAAACAAGAACAAGCTATATTTATACTTTTGATCAACATCAAGCCAAGCCGAACCACGTCCGGCTGCTTATCTGTGCATCTCTCTGTTTGAACGCAGAGACTTAAAATTTCAATTAATATTCTCTTATACCATACGCAGAACATGTTTCTAATTCTTTTTTTTTCATTATCTGGTCGAAGTATCACGTTTTGGACATTTCAATTACTAATGCTATCAAATTTGGTACATCAGCTTTCACAAAAAATACACAGATTAAGAATATTTCATTTAAAATTAACATAAATTTAAAATGTATTACCTTGCGGTTAACTTTAATTATGTTAATCCAAACTTCCTTTAATCATTCAGACGCCTGACATAATCAATGCAAATCTAATAATTAATGGAAACGTTTTACTTTACCTTAATACTCATGTTTTTTTTCAAGGCTCCATTATTATTATATTTTATTATTACTTTTACCCTCTTTAAAAATTGGCCCCACTAAGTATTTAATAAAAAAAAATAATATTAATTTAGCTTAAATCTTAAAAAAATCAGTTAATCCTCCAGAACGCGATTATTAAAAAAAATCAGTTAATCCTCCAGAACGCGATTATTATCAAGGACCACAACGTCTGAAATATATAAAAAATAATTAATGCTTGAAGCAAAAAATATATAATTTTTGCATATAATTGACTTACCTTTTGATGCTTTTTGAGTTCTCTTCCAAAATTTTCTCAACTATGAATTGTCATATATTTTATAAATAAAAATTGTTTGATATAAATAGAAGTAATACTTATATAATTGATGCACTGTGTGTGGGTTGTCAAATGCAATACGCTTTTCATGACATTGTATTATTTTTTAATTTTTTTATTACATATTGGTACATCATATAATGTGACACATAAATCATACTACATCATTTTGCAAGGCGAGTTCAGTTTCTGAAAATTTCATTTTTATTTGTGAAAAAAATGATAATTTGAAAAACCATGTTAAGAATACTAAGCAGTCCTGCAATGGCCTCTTAAATAAACAAAAGAATGTTAAAATATATGGATTATGTCAGCATGAAAAAAAGTAATTGAGTTCATTTCCGCACATTTTAGTGATTTATACAGGAAAGCAATAAAAACCAAAAAACTTCAATATCATTATGTCTCTATGCATTCAAAGCGACATACATAATATCGACTACATTTAACGTTGTACATATTAAAAAACTTCAATAACACATAATTATTAGCGCACGTCATTTTGTAAATAATTGCACTTAAGTAAACGCGAAAAATTACTCTACCTAACAACACAAAATATAAATATTTCGGTTTCCACACACTTTAGGGTATTGGTAATGGGCGCATCATTACGGGAATACGAGCGTTCGACCAGGTGACAAACAACACGGGAGGCCATGCTACGATATATTCTGGAGGCCCTGGGTTTAACTTTGTCAACATCAAACTACAATCACAGTATAATTATGGTTTAATGTTTCGTGTTGAAATTTATGGAAAATAAATAATTTAGCGATTTTTATAAAAAAAAAAAATATCTTCAGAAATATTTGAAAATTATTTGGGTATATAATAACGGTAACAATTAAATATCGTAAAAAACAATCAGATCCCGGAACGAAAAAATCAGTTCAAAACTTTTTTTTGAATAGAATCCAGTTTAGTTTTTAACATATAAAATGATATATATATAATTGGATAGAATTCAAAGTACATTGCATTTGACCACAGAGTTTTAACAAATAACATGTGTTACAAGCACAATTGATATATTTAGATTAACCAACGACCGTACATACTTTTGGATGGCATTTAACAATGCTTTACGAAAATATGGTAAGGAATATATGATTGCCAGATAAAAACAAAGATTTTTTTGACAAGAGTTATGTTTATTTCAAGGTATATTTATGCACCCCATATTTCAATTTGAGACTTAATTCCGCTGCCCCGTGCAGAGGTAAACTTGACAGTTAGTGTCGTTGCGCCCACACCACCACTCGTTATTTCGGCAGTAGCACCGCGGATCCGTTTTAGATTTGTGATATTAATATATTGAATAGTTTTTGCTGTTCCCGCCTGTGTTAGCGTGTATGTCTTAGATGTTGTTCCGAGAAGCGTTTTACTTTTGGAAATAATTTCACGTGCGATGAGTTCACTGGTTGTCTGCATAGCACCCCAGGTATAATCGTATCCTTCGCCGCTGCTGCCGCCTAATCCATGCGTTACACAGACGCAGGTGCAGATTACAAGAATGAATACAAGACTGATGTTCATTGTATATGGGCTTAAAGAAAGAATTGAACTGATGCTTCGATTGAGACTCGCTCTCTTTTATACAACCACTTTTGAACGAGAAATCGCTGTCAACAGTTGGCCTACTTCGATAATATAACTTTGGGTGCATCGACGAAAGTTTTTGGGAACACCTGCGCGCGTATCTTTGACAAAAACATATAACCCTCTACATTACATGTTGCTCCAAAATGTTGAAACAGCTGTAACAGATCTTAGATGATGTCTCAACAATCAAATTACTTGGAAACCTGTTTATTGAAAAAAAAACTGTTTTTGGGAATAAAAAATTTCTTGTGCCTCTACCATTTTCTAACAAAGTTAAGCATTTTCTGTCATTTCCAATAACGAGTATACCTCACAAAAGAATATTAAAACCGACTAAAGTATGAAATAACAGCTTTCTTCTCATTTATGTAAACAATTTGATCAAGATAATTGGATTTATTAAGTTTAAATTTCTATTCACTATGTTGACGTTCAAGCTTTTAATTTATTAATTGATTTTGATTTAATAATAATTATTGATTATAATAATCATAATTAAATATCCTAAAATTATTACAAAATGTCAAATCTATGCATATAAGCTAAAAGACAGGCAAACAAACTCCTAAAAGCATCCTTGCGAGGGTATTTAATTCATTTATTAAACTTGACGATTTATTCATTGAAACAAATCATTTTTTGACAAGACTGCTCTAGTCGGGAACGCCCGATTAGATCTTCTAAAGGGTATTTACCTTGAACCCAATTGCGTATTGTCGTTACACACATTTAAACACACATACATATATATGCGTGTGTTCCTCAGCTTGCTTCATTTAAATCAATCTTGGTGATTGATTCTTCAAAAAAAAAAAAACTTTACAAATTTGAGTTTGTTGTGGTTACAAACATTTTAACCCAGACACACATATGTGTGTCGTCTTCTTGCTTCATTGAAATCAGTTTTGGTGTCTCAAAAAGTTTTAAACATCTGAGTTTTTTGTAGATTTTTATAGATTTTAGGAAAATGGTAAGTTATTGATCAATTGAAACCTACTTGATATGCAGTTATAGCTAAATCAACTCGGCTATTGATCTCTCTCTATAAATTCAATTAGCTGAAGTATAAAAACGATTTATATAGCCTAGATTTACCCGTAACAAAAACTGCATAAATCTAAAAAATATAACATGCATTTTATATCAATACTTTGTAACTTGAATCTAAAAATAAGTTGTTTTTCCATTTTTACAGCTGTCTGGGACTAACCTCGCCATTTATTGAATTTGGTGCGCAGGAAGAGCAGCTAGCTAACACCAGCATACCACTGAACATCACCAAAGATGAGCAAGCCTACATGCATCAAGAAGGCTTGCGCAAGCTGGGTACATTCATTAAGCCGGTGGATCTCCGCGATTCTGTGACAGGCTACGTAAAAGCCGACCTTACTAAAAGACTGGAAACGCCTAGCGCACAGGCTCGGCGCATACATCCAATTCAAGAGGAAATGGACCAGAAACAGATAATTCTGCTCGACGAAGATACTGATGAGAACGGTCTGCCAGCCAGTCTTACGGATGAGGATCGTAAGTTCATCGTGCCCATGGCACTAAAAAACTCATCGCCCGAGCTACGCTGGGCAGTTTCCAGTAAAGCGCCTGTAATTTCGAGCACTACCCCACGATCTGCCCTTGCCTTGGCAACACGACGTCGAAGCACAACAACGCATACAAGCACAGTACCACCACCTGACCCAACATCAAATATTGATGACCTTAAGAAACACATACTTTTTTTGCACAATATGACAAAAAGCGACAATAACTTTGAGTCAAAATTCGTGAAATTCCCTAGCTTACAAAAAGAAAAGGCAAAACAGTCTACAGGATCGACTGCGAATGCAAAGCGGCCCCAAAGACCAATCCTTCAGTATGCCGCTCCAATAGCTCCGCCCACACGTAAAGTACCTTTGGGAGCACACACACCAGGACAAAAGCCATTTGGTGGTTATTACCATAATGAAGAAGAAGCAAACAATTTTTTTCAGACAATTGGTGACCAAGTTGGTACCATGGATCGCAGTAAGGAACATAACAACTTTGATATCGTCCCTCAAGTGCATCTGCTAAGTGATGATCAATCGACGACAGCAAAAAGTGTGACCACGACAACTATGGCGACTATTTTGGAGACAACCTCTAAGCGAACTACAAAGCGTCCTGTTTGCTTGAGAAACCCAGACTCTCCAAAATGTGTGCGCCAGCGACAGCGCGAAGAGCAACAGCGTCAGCGCGAGCGCGACGAATGGTTTCGCGGCCAAGCCGATTTTATACGTCCACGCTTTGAACCTATCGTTCAAACGATAAATAACACTAAACGATTTGCGGTATCGATTGAAATACCCGATTCATTTAAAGTGCATTCTGCTTCGGCATCCCACGAAGAAACTCCTGAGCTTCAAATGTTATCGCGTGTTACGCGATCGCAGCCCAAACTCCGTAATGTTGACGGAGATCGTGATATAGTCTCAAATGACAAACTATCACATGCGACGAATTACTTCGCTCACGATATTATAATGACTTCAGCGGGAGTGACCAACGACCGCGAATTTATGCTCGCAAATATACACCAATTCGAGAATGAAACTACGCCTACCCCCATGGCATATTCAGAGACTATAGACCTAAATCCAGATAACTGTTATACACTTGATGGACTTACATACGGACAGAAAAAATTGTGCTCTTTGCACACAAGCGTTATGCCGGCAATAAGTCGAGGAGCGCGTGCTGCTATACAAGTAAGTATTATATGGCGATTTATCAATACTTCTTTAAAGGGAAGTATACGGTTTTTTCCAAAAAATCAAAAAAAAAAATTTTTTTTTTAAATGCATTGATTTTAAATGTAGAAACGATCTAAATTTAAAACCTTGATCAGAATGTCATTAAACATGCAAATCGGTTCAGTTTTGACAAACTTATAGGTTTTTTAAATATGAGACCTATGGGTCCAAGAGCTTTACAAGTCAAAATTTTTCTCAATTTTGGCATGATTTTTGACGAAAAATTTGACCCTCTCAGAATCATGTTAAATGATGTGTTTTATACTATTTTTGGCCAGAAAAATCGATTAAAAATGCAAACTCGCAATTTTAAATTTTGAAAAAAATTTTTTCGAAAATGTATAAGGGAGGAGTACATATTTTCTTCAAAAAATTGTATTTTTCAAAAATGCATCGATTTTAAATGTAGAATCGATCTGGATGAAAAATCATGACCAGAATGCCATCAAACGTGAAAATCGGTTGAGTTTTGACAAATCTATGGGTGTTTGAAATATGAGACCTATGGGTCCGAGAGCTTTACATGTCAAAATTTTTCTTAATGTTGACATGATTTTTGA
>SCDY01000289.1:0-71718 GCA_004143825.1 Drosophila micromelanica
ATGTAAAATATTATTTTTTTTTTTTTTTTTTTGTTGTTTTTTTTAAATTTTTTTTTTTTTTTTTTTTTTTTTTTTTTTTTTTTTTTTTTTTTTTTTTTTTTGTGGCTGATAACTTGTGCTAAGTTTATATCATTGGAATATAAAACGATCTTACAATTGGTAATGTACTCAATTTAAAACTTATAGCTAAAACCATATACACTGTTGTGAAATTGTGTTGATAAATTAAAGTTTTCCTTTTTCTATATGTTGTACATTATGGCGCATTGCATTTATTTTAAACATAGCTTGATGTAATCCCCAAGAACTCTTTAGACTATATAACAATATATACATATACTATTATATATATACTTTTATAATATATACTATTATAATTTATTTTTGTTTCAGTTTCATTTTCGAATATTTTTCGTAATTGGTTTTAACGGATATTACATTTTACTTTATTTTTACTCATATGTTTAAAATGTTTTGGCATACAAATCAGTTTTAAGCTAAAGGAAGCAATTCCAAAAATGTAAAATTCCTCTCAAGTAATCACGACAGTTACGAAATGTAAATTTAAAATACTTTGGCCTATAAAATTAAATTCAAATCGTTTTACTAAACTGTTCCTCCAGAACATGTGTTGATAAAAAATTCACTGAATTTGGCCAAGATCCAGTTGAGGAAATTGAGTTTGCCAAATTGGCAGCGCGAGTCGTGAATTTTAATATGCGAGCAACGCTATTTCTATGGATTTTAATTACACGCTAACCAAAAACTGAGTTTCCTGTGCGCGTCATATGCAAAAACCAAAAAAAAAAAACAACGAAGCAGCATTGCGAAGGTTTCATAAATAACATTCAGCATAATTCAGGTTTCAGGCACAAAAAAGAAGTGCAACACGCATCGAAAAAGTTGAGACCCCCCTCAAAGAGACTCTCTTACGCATAACTCGGATGGCCAAAGTGAGCGTGAGTCATAGCCATGAAGAGCAGGGGCCTTGAGCTGTTTACATACTGCTATATATAGTAGTCATACGTATTCATATGTAAGTGAGGAGTTTTTTTTGCATGAGTCAAACAATTGATTCATCATTAAAGAGTGTTGCAACAACAGCAACGAAGAGTTTTCAACTGATTATGTCATGGAGGCAAACTATTGCGCTAAGCGCTAAATATACAAATTAACGGTCGCTCGATGCCAAATTCTCATTTCGCTGTCGAAAGGGAACCACCTATCGATCCACACCCTGCTTATCACTCAACTCGTATTTCCTTTGCTTTTCGCAACAGTTTCTGCGGAACATAAGTTATATATATGTATATATGTTCGTATATAGAGATAGAGATAGTTGCTTATCGTTTCTGGCAGTTTATCAATAGAGCCTTTATTTAGCCCATTTGATAGACGTATGAAAAACACGTCAGCAACAAGTTTGAAAAGTGCTAACACAATAAATTTAGGTTGTGACTACAGCAGCGGATTTCAAATAAATCGTGTTGTCTAAATCAAGTTAAATTAAGCAGTGTTTTCTATATAAAAGACTAATAAGTATTTCCATTTTTTCTATGTATGATAAGTTATACTTTTAAATAAACTATTAAAAAGTTCAGTTGATGTTAATTCTGAGATACCTACAAACTGGGGAATATTTATACTTCCATTGAGAACATTTTACGCTTATTTATGAATAAAATCGTTATAAATCACGAGTAAGTTATATAAATAATAAAAAAAAAAACCAAATATACCTGAAAAATAAAATTATCAAAATGGTTTGATTTCTATTCCTGTCAAACCAGAATTAAGAAGAGATTTCTTTTAGAGATTTGCCAAATTTTTTATATAGCTTAATTATTAAATAAATATTCCTCAATTGCAGCTACCCTTATCTTTAGCTTTATATGGAAATATACCACATCATATTTATGCCCAACCCCAAATTTGCGCTTTTTATAATGTACAACACCTTCGAATAGAAAACGAACAACTGCACAACTCCAAAAATTCATAATTAAATATTTAGTATATATGTATAAGATTTTATTGTTATCAAGTTTATTGCAAAAAAGTTTATAAATCAATTAAGGTATTTATTAAATGTTACATACATGTGGACTTGTTTTAGAATCTGCTTACGCTTTACACATTTGCATTTATAAATTTCAACAAAAAATATTTAAAAAGTAAACCCAACCAAATTTGATATACAAAATATACAAAAGATTAGAAAAAATATATAGAATTGTTAATATTTTTTTTTGTTTGTGGTCCAATTACAAAATTAATTTCTTTCTTTTTTTGAAAGTTGGGATATGTTTACAAATTTATCTTTTTTTTTTTTTTTGAGTACATTAACAAGTTGTATTGGATCGCTTAACATTTACTTTACATAATGCTTCCAATTTATTATTGTTGTTTTTTTTTACAAAAGACAGACATATGTTACTTTAGGTTTTGTTCAGACGTTCCAAGATAATTTCATATTTGATTCAGCATATATATATATATATATATATATATATGTATGTATGTATATACACGTAAACACAATGGATCGACTAATACAGCAGTTATATATATATTCATGTATATATATTATCATGTAAGAATATCATTTAACGGGCGGCTAAGGCAGCGGCATGCCAGCATTTCTATAGCTATAGCTGCACTTTTATCAACATCATTTAATCATCATCATCATTATTCATCGATTTTAGCACAAGTTTTACAATATCAGCACCTTGTTACTGCTGCTGACTTCCGTGCCAAAAAGTACATTTTTGGGCTCATTGAAAACCAAAATCTTAACAAAATATTGTTGTTTTTTTTTTCATTCGGTTTTTGCATTTGCTTTTGGCATAGAAATCAGAGACAGATCAGGTATCATTCATTTTGTGGGCATTATTGTTGTGTTCGCTGTTGTGTGTGGTTGTTGTGGAGGATAAAGTTGAAGTTTCACCAACAGCAGCAGCAGTAGTACTAGTTGCATTGTTATTGTTGTTGTTGTTGGTTATTGTTGTTGTTGTGTTTGGGTGACATGATTTACTGTTACTGTTGTTGTTATTATTGCTTAAAGTTATTAAATTGGTATTTAGCTGCACCTCATCGTATTTCTTGTCAGCCTCCTCAGCAAGGAAACGCGCTTCCTTCAGCTGATTCTCAAGAGCGTCCATGCGTTCTTCATCGGCAAGGGCGCGATTCTCAAGAATCTTGCGAGCACTATATACATTTGTATATATGTTTCAAATACATAATTTATAGGATGACCACGTTGAGACCATGCCCATAGAAGACGGTGACCAAGTTGTTATATCGATGATTTGTCATTTCGAGTAATTCGGTACAGCCCCAAAAAAAGTGAATCATTCGACGTCATCGCATCCACATCGGTGTAGAAAGTGTAGAGTTGTTGTTGTTGTTGTTGTTGTTGTTGTTGTAAAGTTGTTGATAGTACAACACATGGATTCGCAGTGGTAAACACATACATATGCAGGTTGAGACAGTTGCGAACAACAAGAATTATGTTTTGATTGTATGGATATTTTTTTTGTTTTTGTTTTTAGTTCGTTCCATAGTACAGATCAAGATCAAGGTTTACAGATGTTTGCAAAAGAAACAAGAATTTGTTGTTGCTTTTTGAGTTTTACAGTTCAATCAATATTAAAATAAAAATACAAATAAGACAAAGGTACAAATAGCTGAAACAGTGCTTTGTGTAGATCAATTGCTTGATAGTGTAAACAAATGTGTATAGTGTATGAATACAATTTTGAAAATAATTACACACAATTTTGTGGAGTATATTGATAATTAATTTTGTAGAGTTTCAACACTCTTGTGTACAGTTTTATAATGTATATTTTCCAATACCAAATCGTATAATCTTTTACAAGTTTTCTTCAGCTTTTTTACTACATGGCTCAAAAGCATTTTGAGGAAAGTGTTCAATTTGATTTATATATTATCTACACAGATAAAAAGCACAAGGCAGTGTTTTAGCTTTTTCACATACTAACAAATTATTTTTTGTAGAAATTAGTATTTAAACAGCAAGTTACTAAGACACTACTATAAGCTAGGCACATGCCATTTAAATATAAAACACAAGGTGTGTGTAGACGTAAATAAAAACTGATTTAACAATAGCTATTATATTTGTACAATATAATCCATGGATCCACTGTTGTTGTTCTTGGCTGCGGTCGACGTTGAGCTAAACTTAACAGCTAAATGCTTTTTACAAAAATAATTAGAACTTAAATATATTATACCCTATAAATATTATGTTTGGAGTTTGTAAGAGAGCGCAGTTTGTATAACCCATAACCTTATTAGTAACGGTAATTGCGACGCACCTAACATCAAAAAATATAAATGAAACGAATAGAACGAAAACGACGAGAAGAAGAACGAAAACCCTATTAACCCTAATGCCCTAGAACGTAGAGATTTTTCGAGTTGAAAGCAATAGATAATTATACCTCTTCATATTTCTTATCAGCTTCTTCTGCAATTAATTTTGCTTGCGCTAATTGGTTCTCCAATAGAGCGACTTTGTCATCTTCCATATTTGTGCGATTTTCAAGCGCTTTTCGTATCCTAAATTTCGAAAGCAATTATAAAAAAGCATTTAAATATAGAATATACCGTAGGTAGAACTTGAACTTGATACTTAAGTTGGCTTATGTAGGCTGTAGACTTATTAATTAATTATGTATACAATTTGACAATCTGACAAAATGATCATATATAGAAATTTAGTGTACTAACCGTTCGCTCTCATCGGCGGCCTGAGAAGCTTCCGACAGTTTGGTCGTGGCGGAACCCAAACGCTCCTCAGAGCGTTCCAAGTCTTCTTCGAGCAATTGAATGCGACGGTTCAATGCAGCAACCTCAGATTCGGCCTATAAAACAAAATATTCGATGTTCGAACGAACAAGACAATATAGCAAACGTACAGATGCTTACATTTAAAATAAATACTTAGTTAAAAACTAACTTAAAATCTTAGATACTAAAGCAAGAAATACACTTGAAATATACTACTGAACCGCATTTCCTACTTTTGGTATAACAAAAATTAATGTAACTTCTCCCTGATATTTGCGCTCTCTTATAAACCTAACCTTAGCCCTTTGGACTATTTAAAAAGTTTTTTATATGCGTACAAAATCTAAATGTTTTCGACCGCAGCTTGTGTTCCATCTGAAATTAAAATTTTCTTTTTTTTTCCACCTTTCTGCCGTGCCATTCGTCAAGTCGTTTTTCAGCAGGTTAATTTAAACAAGGTCACCGGCGTTAACGCCCCAAACCTATTCGCAAAAGGTTTGCTTGCGTGCGCTATCGATAACAGCTAACAAACACTACAAAGAAGCCTGTCAACATTTTTGGGCAATTAATGGGCAGACGGATATATCGATTACACATGCTTGTGTCAAGTTGGCAGCCCCAAAAAATAGGCAACAGCTACCAATCAGAAATGGCATGACGTCAACGCTTTAAAAAGCAACCTTTCCAAAAATTAAAACAATTTTAGTGGCACATTTTTTCCAGCAGCAGTTTCACAAAAAAATAAACAAAACAGAATACAAATTATAAAGCATATGCCTATTACAGAACGGAAAATATTTGACATTGACGCGAGATGCGATTGCCTTTTACAGAGAATGAGAGAGAAAGAGAGAGAGAGAGAGAGAGAAAGAGCCGAATGCTGAAAAGCGCAAATGAATTAAATGTTTGTGCAGCACAGCATACGCCCAAAAATGGCTAAAATCGGCTTTGACCAAATGCGGCAACAATTGGACAAGGCAGTCGGGGTCCAGTCGACGCGGGATGGCTATATTGCCAATTTTGCATTGCATTGCAGTCCATACACATACCGTTTTACAGCTGTATGTGTGTGAAGCTTAGAACGCGCGTCGTAAAAGTATCGTGTGATTATGAATTGGAACCAAAACCAACCGCTTCGCCGCTTTGGCTTACGTCATCGTACAAACAGTCGATAGGCAGGCAGCATACAAAGCACACATACTCATGCACATGTATGAAGCGTAAGTTTAACGATAAAAGCATTTCGTATAGGGGGAGCAGCGCAGCTTTCCAAAACACACATACGAAAGTCACACAACAAAACCCCGTTGATGAAGCAACACAAAAAAAATGCCAAAAAAAATACTCAGCTTGAGTTTCGTTTAAAAATAGCGGGAGTCGCTATACGTAAAATGAGTGTGACAGAGATGGAGCTAGGCAAATTTTTGGTCTTTGTTTTGAACGCTCATTAAGAAAACTGTATTGAAGATTAAACGCTTTTTGTTTTTTTTTTTTAGCGCTAGCATAAGCAAAGCTTAACAGAACAAGTTTTATGGAAAATTGCCGGCAAAATGCACAAAGATACAAATTTAAAACAAGTTATAAAAAAACGATGAATATGCAAAAACTGCATGGCTGAGAAATTGTACCAAAAAAATTGTTGCTCGCTTAGTCACACAAACCTTGAATTTTTAACTTTTGTATTTATTTTTTGAGTCGAATTGCCGTGGCAACGAAAAAACAACAATAACAGAAAGACGAGCACGGCCACGTTTGAGTGCGTAGGGTGTGTTTTAATGTTATATATGTATGTATATGATGCATTTTAATTATGAACCAAAAAATAGGCCATAAAACACTAAGCAGAAAACTTCCAACTTGTATAGCGTAAAAGCTGCGATCTCTCAAGCATAAAATATGCTAAAGTTTCATAGCAGTTAGCCACTGTCGTGTGTGTTGTAATCTCGCACTGTCTCACAGTTCACGAAATTACGACATACACTCAGCGAAAAAGTAGAGGGAGTGTGTGTGTAAAAGGCAACAAATCAAAACCAATTTGTCACAATGAGGCATTGAAATTATTAGTGTTCAATGCATAACAACAGCACGAAAAGGAAGACACAACGCTGAGGGTGAGAGTGGGGGAAAGAGAATTAACGCAAATGACATTGAAAGCATTGTATAAAAAACCAAAAACAATAATAGAGCACATTATGTTTTGTTTTAGCTTTTGTGAAACTAGAAATGGGGGGGAATGGAACTAAACGTCAATCACTTGACAAAAGCGTGAAAAATTGAACGCAAAAGCTAACAACTAACGGGGACTAGATGACAGGCGAAATGACCTGCACAAAATGGGAATAGATAATGAAACAGAAATTCGAATTTGAATTCAAGGTGTGCCGTTTATTTTTTTCTCTTTTTAGATATTGTAAGTTATTGTTTGTGCAATATTTCTGTGCAATTATTTAAAAATTTAAAAAAGTTCAAGGCTTGTTCGGCCAATTCATAAGTTCCTCGAAAAAGAGAGAAAACAATTACGTCAACAGTGTTGTCATTGCTGTGCAAACTGTGATTTCACACAGGCCCTTGACTCGCTTGCGCAATTGTCTAATTAGAATCGAATTAAGCGCATATAAAAGCTTATTCAAGGGGGCCTGTGCCAAAAAATGATAGAGCACACACACATTAAGAATCCATTTGTTGTTGGCTATAGCGTAAAAATCATAATTAATCGAAATTAGAACACCGCTATGAACTGAATAGAGAAGCCGGTTTGGGGTTTTTTTCATTCTTGACTCTATAGAATTTCCTCTTCTTGTTTTTTCCTTCGCGTGAGCTTATGTAAATTATTTATATGTAAGATATGGTAATGTTTGGGCCCCTTCTCCGATAAGACGAGCATACATTTTGAAAGGTGAATGAATTTGGTCACACAGATAACAGGAGTTTAGAAGGTATCAAAAAAATTAAAAATAAAACAGAAGCACCCTGTGTACTCAATACGAATACATATATATATATCCAAAGAAACAAATTGAAATTCGTAATAACAAAAGATAGTCCAATAAAAAGACAACAGAAAGCCAACGAGGAACAAAACAACACAAATGAGCCGAAAGAGAGAACGAGCGAGCAAACAAAAGAGAGAGATCGAGAGAGAGAGAGTATACAAGAGCGCGTTTGTCTGTGACAATCTGTCAGTGTAATTGTATTTGTATGTCCCACAGTATCTGTGTACGTTCACATGTATATATTTGCATTGGAAACGTTGGCACCGCCGAGAACGAAGAAATGCTTGCGCTGGCCTAATCTTGGGCCATGATTTTATGCAAAAAGAATATGCTCGGGACTTGTCACTCGAATTTTGAAATACCAAAAGTAGCAGGAAATAACTGATTTTTTGTTTAAATAAAAAATGTCCTGTTGCTTACTTCTTCACGCCGGACAACTTCAAGCTGCAGGCGCTTGTGAAATTCCTCGCATTCATCTTTATACTTTTCCATTTCTTCTTTGGTCTGACGCATTTTCTTCTTGAGTACATCCAAAAGTGTACCTTGTGGAATGCTGGTCGTCATTTTTGTGCTTTTGCTTGTGCTTGTGGGTGTTTGATAAGTGTTTACACTCGGACTTTGCGAAAGGCGGAGATGAGATACGTTTTTTATTTGATTTCTTTTTGGCCGGCACACTTGTATTGACGTTTGCCTCTTATTTAGTGTATTTATTAAAATACCAAATTTCTTTTTATATTATGGCAGCACCAAATATATTTAATTAACAAACTGTGTGGAACCACCAACACACGCACGTAGCACGTAGAATGAACGACCGAACGAAGCGACGACACAGACAAGAGTATGCGCTAACCACCGGTTTTTTTCTTCTTTCTCTTCTACTGCTTTTTCTGCTTCTTTTACTGGTTTGCTTCGCTGTCGTGTTTTTTTTCCTTTCTTTTAGATTTTGTGTGTATGGCCGACTAGATTCTGGCGCACATTTATAGGTGAATTTTAAATTGATATATAAATAATTATTTATATTTTATTTAATAACAGCAAACTGCTAAGAAACTATACTAAACACACACGCACACACACGAACGAACGAGAAACGAAGACGATAAAACGACGCGAGTCTGCGACTGGCATTTGTGAGTACGTAACTGGAAATGAACCGCTGAAACACTTTGCATGCTCATGTCTACAAAGCGGCGGTGGTGGTTTATACGACGTGCGAGAGAGACAACTGCTGTCTGCTTGTGTGAGAGACTTTCCAGTCTTGCAGAGTGCCTCGCCTATGTGTCGTGTCGTTTTATACATATGTCTCTATGTGTATGAGTGCGAGTGCGCTAGCATGCGTATATGCGGCTTTCCCGCTGGAAAACCTGTTAAAGCCGCTAAAAATTCAGTCTACATGTTTGTTGTTGTTTGCATTAATTAGTGAAGAAATATTTGAGATTTTTGCCTTATTTCTCCAATGCAAATAATATTATGCAAAATTCCGAATGACGACGACAACTGGCCGATTGCTCAAATGCCATTGGAAATGAGTAAGCGACCTATCATCCAAATATATTCGTGTGCGTGTGTGCCCGTGTTAACCCTCCTCCTACTCCAACACCTTCGCTAGCAACCTACCCCTGCCAACAAACAAGATAATTGTATAATACAGCATATAATGCCGGTGCTCTATCAGGCTTATCAACACGCAAGCAGGAGCCAACACAAATGACTAATCAGTCGTCGCTGCGACGCTGTGTGGTGTGTTTGCAGCAGGTTGTTGCCGTTGTTGTTATTGGTCCTCTGTTGGTCGTCTGTGACAGTTTGCGATTGTGCAAAGCTCGATATCGATAACGATAGCGATAGGCAGCACGCGCGCGCGCAACATGTGGAGGAGATTCGTATTTGGCAAATGACATAATTGCTGATAATATAAGCGGCAAATGACAATTGCCAATGGTCAATTTCAATTAAAATAAGCACGCCTTACCATTTTTGGCCAGTGCGGCATTGAAAAGAAATTAAAAGTAAACGTCAGTGCCACACACACACACTACCAAAGTGGGATGCACACACACGTCCACATGAAGGTCATTGGCTGAGAAAACACGTAGAGAACGTGTATCGAGCATGCATTTAATTTAATATAAATATTAATTGAATGGTGCTCGTCAAATTGGCGAGCCAAGTTTAAAAATAAATACGTTTTTGGGCACAAAACGTATTATATATATACAAAGTTTTTTTTTTTTAGTTTTTTGCTGCTGTAAGCCAACTGTTGCTTTTTATGGAATTCTACAGCTAAAAACAATTTTGCTTTAGTGTATTAGTGTCTGTGTGTGTGCGTGCGGGGGTGTGTAGAAAAAACAAAGATAATTGTAGCAGTTGTAACATTTAGTCTGTTTTTTTATCGGATGCCTTTTTGGGCGCCGTCACACACAAAGAGCGGAAGAGTGAGTGAGAGAGGCGTGACACCCACGCTGAGAGCGCAACAGGTGCTCAAGAGTTACCGTTAACCGGTCAAACAATGTGCCTAATGCAGAGCGCGCAATTGCGTAACTAATTAAACAATTGTTCACAATTAAGTAAATAAGCATGTTGTCTTAGCCATACCCTGTACCCATTGCAAGTGGGTAGGATGGTTTTTGCAAATGTATGTAACGGGCAATAGGAAGTATATTTTAGGCAATCTAGTCATGGAAGTTTGGCGGAACCCTCGAAGTTTAGTTTTTTATTTTATATGCAACAAGTTTATATCAAAAGTTTTTTTTTAAACACCGAAGTTGATTGAAATTATCACTGGCTTTTACCAAAAGGTATGTTCTAGTCGGGTATTTTCTACTAGAGCACTTTTACTTGCCGTTGTTTTGCTTAAGCTGGATAAACAGTTGAAATACTTTTGCAATGAGCAATAAGAAAGCAAATATGCGTGTGTGTGTGTGTGTGAGTGTGTGTGAGTGCAAAGCTTAACACGTAGAGAGAAAACCTTCGCGACAGGTAAAGAACGATTAAGCGTAGTATGTAAGTACATACATAATACATAAATATGTGACAATTGGGTCAAGATTTCATGCAAGTCGAAAAGTATTGCAATGGCCAAAGGGTGTAAGCAAAAACAGAATTCTACGGGCGGCGGAAAGAAAGCAAACGAAGACGACGACGACGTAATCGCTGCGCAATGCACACAAATACAAACGCACACAACTACGTATGTGTGTGTGTGTGCGAAAAAACAGAGCACAGAACGGGACAAAAAATATATCAAATTGGAGCATTCATAGACAAAAATTCGCCTCGAACCTAACCAAACTTTTGTGTTTTGCTTTTCGTTTGCTCGACGATTTTTTACGGGCGACAACAAAGGTGGCTTAAAGAGAAAGAAGCATAAATATGATTAGTGCAAATACATGTGTATGTATGTACTGTGTATACGATTTGGCCCCCCGCACCGCTAATTACCCGCTTCAGCTGCGTGTTCATAATGTTGTGCAGCTCGTTGCGAATGATGTTGAACTTCATCATTGTGTCGGAGCTGAAGATGGAGCGCCCGAATGCCAGGCCCGGGTAATCGGCGCATCGTCCCTTGTTGCGACGCGCCTCCCGCTCGGCCACGATCTCGGCCGCTTCGCTGGTGCAGCGCAGTTTGGACCACTCTTGCGCCTGGCTGTCCTCATCCTCGGCATTCAGCACAATGCCCTCGTCAATGGCGCCCGCACTGAGATCTGTGGCAATGCTGTCGCTGCTGACGTCCATGACGCCGCCCTGTCGCTTGCTACGCTCACGCTTAGGGCCCTTTCCTGTTGAGGACTTCTTTTTCCGTTCCGACTTCTCCTTGTCGCCTTTGTCGCGCTTCTTCTCCCGCTTCTTTTTACCGTTGGCAGGCTCCTCTGCCGCGGCAACTGCTGTGGTTGTTGTCGTTGTCTCGTCCAGCATGCTGCTCTCATCGGTCGGGGTGGGGCTGTTGCTGCCCACAGAATTCGTCACCGATTCGCTCAGCGGCAGGCTGAGGGTACTGCGGCTAACCACAGTGGTTGGTGGCTGCTCCTGCTCCACCTCTGGCTCCACCTCGCCACGCAAATTAGAGAGCACACCCTTGGAGTCGCCGCGATAGAGGGCGGCCAATATTTCTTGCACATTGGGCACATTGGGACGCCGTGTGCCCGCGAAGCGCGGATGATGCTGATGTCCGCGTCGCTTCAGCGAGGCCGGCACAAGCGGCGATGGATTTGAATTGGTGGTGCTGTGGCTGCCCGCACCGCTAGTGCTGGACAGCGCATCGTCATCGGCGCTGTTCCTATGCGACATGTCCAAAAGATCGTAGTCGCTCCAGCTCCAGTTGCAGTCCGAGTTCTCTGTATCGCTGTCCGCAACTCTGGAATGCTGCTGCTGCTGCTGATAATTATCGTAGAGTTGTGCTAGATATATTTCGGCCTGTTCATCGTAGTGCAGCAGATTGTCGAGCTCGTTCAACTGCTCCTCGATGGAGCCCCAGCGGGAGGAGAGCTCCGATTTGTTGCCGTCGGTGTTGCCACGCTTACTTTGTGGCTGTTTTTGCTTTTTCTGCTTATGCTTTTGACTATCACTTTTGTGGCTTTGGAACTGTTTGTTCGCATTTATTATGCGTTTATTACGTTGATGCTGCAGCTGTTTTGTTGTTTTTGTCTGCTGTCCTGCAGCAGCTGCGCTGCTACCTGCTTTATATGGAATTGTTGATATTACTATTTATCGATATCGGTATTTCTTGAGTAAAAATATCGCAAAAATCAGCTGATTTGCATATATATATCGATATCAATTGTGTTTGAGTGTGACCAGAAAAGTGCACAAGGCAAAGCCTTGTTTAGCGCATAACATTTTGCGAATTTAATTTACATTTGCCGTGTGCACTTGTTTGTCAATTGGTTGTATGTAGCATGTAAGGCTTATGTATGTAAATAAAAACATATGCCTTACATGCTACATTGTTGGTGTGTTTTAATGTACATGTTTGTTTATTATTACGCTGTTGCTTTGGCGGCTGCTTATCGTTGCCGCCGCTTGTCAATAGATGGCGGTGTGCGCGCTTTATTTGGTGCGCAAGTGTTTGCCGACGTGCCGCGTTGCCAACGTATTTTTTGATTAGCGGCGCTTGCGTTGCCGGCTTTAAAGAAGCCGTTAAAATTGTTGTTGCTGTTGTTGCTGATGATGGTTTTGGATGTTCAATTTGTGTTTTTGTTGCATTTTTCGCACTATTTGAAAGAGTTCGCTTTTTTTGTTGCTTTTGCTGGCTGTTTTTGGTTGTGGCCAAAACGACCGCCGCTTGATTTTTGCTATAACTCACTTTTTGCCACTCATATGCATTATTAACTTTTGCAGTTCCTATTGTTAATGTTTTCTCGTACATATTAATTATAAAATGCGGCCGTTGTTATTGCTGTTGTTGCTTGTGATTTGGTGCGTGTTGTTTTGCTCTTGTTTTTGTTGTTGTTCAAACAGCTGTGCTCATAGTACCGTTAGTTTGAGTCTTTTCTATTTTTATTGATGATTTAATACAGTTTTTTCTCGTCTTTTTTTCAGATTTCAGTCGCGCGTTGAAATAAGCAAAGGAAAATTTTGTATTTGGCCAACTTCCGCTTCACGTTTTTGCATAGACGTCATTTGTTGTTGTTGTTGTTGCTGCTGCTGCTGCTGTTGTTGTAATGTGGCTTGATTTTATTTATGTAATTGAAAAATCACTAAAATTTTATTTAAAGCTAATTAAATAAAACTAGTGTTTTTATATATATTAAATTTAGATTTTAAATGAATTATTGATATTGGTTGATTTGATTCTATTATTTAATTTATTGTAATTATGCGGCGTGCGGCGGCTCGTTCTTCGGCCCCTCCGGCAGTTGCTGCTTGCTTTGGCGTTGTACTTGAGAGTGGTGGTGTGTGTGCTGGGCGATCAAATTTGTGGCCATGCGCTCAGCGGCTATTGCGGCGCGTGCTCTCTCTAATGACTGCGCCCCCTACCAGGCGGCCGTGGCACATGTGCGCGAGTGAGTCAGCATTATGCACGCATACGGTTATGTACAAGCATATGTCTGCATGTGTTCGTAATGCAGTGTGTTCGATGCGCAGGGGTAAGCAGCGACAGAGAGAGAGAGAGAGACAGAGTGAGAGAGAGTCGATCTGTCAGTCCCAACGCCCACTCACAGTCAAGCTCTCACTCACTTTCTCTCTCTTTACTGAGAGCATGACCGTATGGCTCATTGAATTTTTCCTGTAAATTTGCGTTTGTCTTTCTGTTTGATTTAATTGCCTTGCTCTTGTTCTATTATCATATTTGCGCACATTACTCAGCGAAGTTGTGTGTATCTCATCATCTTCATTATTATTTAAGTTTTCAAGGCAGGTAACAACAACAATTTATTGATAGTAATAAACGCGGCGAGCGTAAAGAATTTGTCAAAAATCTCTAAATTTATGTTGTCCGATAAGTGTTTTTATTTACTTAGGTAGATAATAATTAGCTGGTTACCTGCAGACACCGAACATTTTTTGAAACGCTGCCAATTGGCAGCGCAAAAAAATAATAAAAAAAAATAAAATAAAATAGAAAATGTCCTTGAAATACTTTCGGCTCTCGCACGACAGAACGTACCAATCAAAAGTCAAATCAAATAAAATGGGAAATTTTTTTTCATTTGGAAACGCAACCGAACAGGCTAAGAAAAATGTGCTAAATACTGTGTGGCTATTTCAATTTTCATTGTACCAAAGGCAACAACAAAACTTTAGCAAGCAAATATTTTGGCAAAGCGTACAAAAACAAAAAAAACAAAGGAAAAAAGAAAAACATCCCATTTGGCTTTGCTCTTGCGTTATTTGATCTCACTACGGACACACACACACATATGCAGCCCCCACTGTGCGTCTCTTTCGCACCAGTCCGAAGCTATTTTCAAGCGCTGCAAGCACAAATTTAAAAATAGCGCGCAACGCAGGCGTTGCCAACAGCAAAGAAAAAAGTAAATTTCGTGGCGTTTTTTCATTTGTTTGAAATTCCATTTTCACTTCAATTTTATGTAGTTCTTATGGAATCCAAAAGCACAAACATACAAAAGGCATCTCCCCAAACACTTACTGTGCCAACAAATCAACATCAGCACCTAAAATATGCGTGAAATTGGACGACAACCAGATGGTTTTGATTTTCGAACCCGGACCCTGTTCCGGACCCAGCCCCATTTCGCTGTCACCAAACCGTTTATACCTCAATATATACATATATATAGTCATAAAAATCTTATTCTAGTATTGATTTCAAGTGTATTTCTTGCTTTTGTCTGGATTCTGACTAATAGTTCACATCCAAACAATGGCCATATATATATATTTCCTGTATGTATTATAGTGGCGCCATAAAGCTTAAGAATGCTTAGAAAATATTCTAAAGGAATCTGTTGACCTACTTATCGTATAATTAGATTATATTTTAAATGAATATGCTGTCATAAAAACAACTCAAGTTGAAACTACTTCTAAAAAATGTTCATTTAATAATTATCAGAATTTAAATTAGCCAATAATGACATTATAATTGAATATGGCAATATTTGGGGCTTATTGTCTATATAAATCAAGTGGAAACAGGCTAACTTTTTGTATTTAGAGATTTAAAAATATATATCTCAAGCTAAACAATTTTTAGAAAGTCTTCAAAGTTTTCAAAATTTTGGTTTATTAATATAAATGTAAAATACAAATATCTTTTTTTTAAATTTTTGGTCAGAAATATTACTCGATTTAAAAACAATTATAAAAACTATATATTATGTTCAGAAATTAAATTTTTGCATGTATCTATATATTCATAAATTGTGTTTTATATCAATTTTGAGCTACAAATTTTTAATATCTTTTAAATATTAAAAAAACTCAATGAAAATCATATATTATTTTTAAATATTAATTAAAGTATGTTCCTGTTATGGAATTAAATATATTGCTGGTAAAAAATCGACTATCCTTTCAATTGTTTAAAACATTTTTAACGAATTCCCTGTTACCTTAAGATCTCACTTAATATACTGATCTAATGTTTGTAGCATTTAAAGAACAATTTGTACTCACATTCTGCAGAGCCTTGTTCTTCTCCTCCAGCTTGCCGGTGACAAGGGTGAGAGCTTCCTGGGTCTGATCCAATTCGTTTTCAACGGTCTGGATCTTCTTTTGCAGCTGGCGAGCCTCCTCCTCGGCCTACAGGTGAAATACAAATAGAGTATTTAATTAGAGTATTTTACGGTTAAATGCAGTGTTAACAACTTAACAGTTATTAATTATTATTATTAGTTTTTTCATTGGAATAACACCCTCGCTTTCAGTCATGTTTAGTTTAGTGCGTAGTGCGTGTTTTTTTTTCTCGTCTTCTTCTTGCTGCCTTCTTGTTGCAACATGTTGCACGGTTGAGTGCTTACCTTCTCGGCGCGGGTGTTGGCATCGCGTGCCTCCTGTTCGCAGACGAGAGCACGTTCCAACGCTCCATCCTTGTCGACTTTCATCGCTTGCATCTTCTTCTTGATGGCATCCATGGTGGCTGGCTTTTTGTTTTACTGCTACACACTCGAAAGAAACTGAAAATGCGATTTACCCAAATGGAAATTATTACAATTGCAAAGCCATATCAATAAAAGTAATTACAATTTATGTGATAATCATCGCTACACAGGCTTTTACTGATAGAAAGTAAACATATGAAATTAGCATTTCTTAAGCATTCAGCATGAATATACCCTGTACTACAGCTGAGTTCATTTATTAAATTTCATATTTGTAATCAGTTTATTTAAATATAAATATAAATGTGAATAGAAACTCTAATAAAGGTACACATTGTTAGTTTCAGGAGGAAATTTTTCTAAAAGCTCGTGCGTGTCGTGTTAAAAAAACATCGACACACTCCCATCACTACCTTGTACCCATTAAAAATGGGGGATACTCCCCTGTTAAAAAAAATAAATAAAATAAACAACAAACAGTGCGAGGTTTCGTCTACCCCTATTAAAAAAAAAT
Source organism: Drosophila micromelanica (assembly GCA_004143825.1). Taxonomy (NCBI): domain Eukaryota; kingdom Metazoa; phylum Arthropoda; class Insecta; order Diptera; family Drosophilidae; genus Drosophila; species Drosophila micromelanica. The sequence continues at coordinate 16,833 of SCDY01000289.1, forward strand.
TTAAAAAAAATAATAAAAATGAAATGTAGAAATGAAAATAGCTGTATCCATTATATACTATTTATTAATAAAAACGCGCAGTTAAATTGCGATTAAATTTGTTTCGAATTATCGATAAATCTCAAATTTAAGAAAATCCATTTAAATAGATTATTTTTCGAGCTTTTTCTTGAAGATTATAAATGTTCAATACAGGAAATTTTAAATATAATCGAACAGCATATACACTGTAAAAATAATTTATAATTTTTTAAATAACTTTTTTCGTTTTTTCTACGATTGAAACCAATTGAAATGTTTTAACAGGTTCGAGAAGCATATTATGGAAGATCATAGCTGGGTACAGAGTATGTGCCAGTCATGCACACTCAAAATTAATAAAACTTAATTTAATTTAAATTAATTGCACATCTTATGTGTTTTAACATTTGCCCATTCCTAAACTTAAAAAAAAAAAATCCCCAATGAATTTGACACATTTTTTTTGGTAACTCTCTACTTAGAAATGCTCGCAGCTTCGTTAAGACGGATGTGCGCTGCATAAATAAGTGGGAGCCACTTCGTAGAGCTGATCCCAGGCAGCTATCGAGGGGGGGTTTGTATAAAATCTCACTTTTGGGGACAAACAAATCGTTGAAAAACGTGCGCTTTGCCCCATTGAATATTGCGTTAAATGATTTACTGTGAGATGATTGACCAGAAAACTGAACAACGCCAGCTAAATATTAAAATCGAGCTTGTGCGCTGAAACAATGGAAAATAATCGGAGAATGGATCTGTGTTGGGATCTGAGTAGAAATATTTGCAGTTCTTTAAAGAAACATTATTTGTTGAGCTGACAATGTTAATGGGATCAGTAAAATTCTGGTTTCAGTTTGTATTAAATGGAATCTATAAATCAAGTAAAGTTGGTCAAATAAAAGTTTACTGAAATGAGTTTATCACGTTTTTGTTTTAAGTCACGATAAGCTAATTTTTACTTTATATTTCCTTGTATATGTGCTGATCAACCGAATCTTCTCTGTTCTTTTAGAGACTATAGACAAACTAGACCTACAGATCCACATTGTGTATTATTATGCTTGGTTTCATAATTATTAATTTCTTCTCTCGTTACCCTTTAATAGGTGGAAATCGTTAAATGGGTAGAAATCGTTAAATTTCCAAGGCAGCAACAAGTTTTTTACTTAACCGAGTTAAGCGCAGAGTTTTGATCAATTTTTTAATATTTAAAAAAAAAATTTTTTTTATAACATATTAGTATAGTTAGTAAAAGAAATTCTATACTTGTACTCATATTTGCTCCTACTCATTTAAAAATAATTTTTATTGTTTTTTTCAAATTTTTTTTTAAAATCATAACGAAATTATTTTAGTTTAAACTGATTTGAGCTTTAAGAGCAACTAACTCTCGTTTCTGTAAACAGTTTGTTACTTAAACAATTCTCTTGCACGGCCCGACTTCAGAATAAGTGTCAAGTTGATAAGGTGAAGAATACAGTTCTTTTTGCCAGGCTGATTCACCTCAAGAGAATTGTGGACTCATCTGCAGGCCAGGTGAGAAATGTGTGAACAGGGCTTGGGGCCAGCCCTGCGAATTCAACTCGACCAGCATTTGAATTTGTCATGGCCAGAATGCCAAAGTAATTGAGTCAGTTGCTCGATGGCTCTTATTAAAATACTTTTTCGTATATATGAGTTTATTTTTAACACTTTTGTTTACATTCCAGCTCCTGAAATTGATTGGACGTGGCTGCTGGGTTCCAGGCAAATAAAGCAAATAAAAACAAAAAAAATGCATTTTTCAAAACTGCAATCGAGGCGGAATTTTATATAAGGGGTGTGCGCATTGTATGCCAGAATATGGACAATCCAGACGGACAGAAGGTTTGGCGTTTTTTTTTTCTTAGCCAGATATATATATTGTGTATATGTCGTATATCGAACGAGGTGACACAATGAGTTATGTTTGTTTATTCAGCAGAAAATCACTTGGTATTTTATAACTTTGGCGACATGAATAATGACAATGACACACATATACAAATGGGCCCATACCAAAACTTTTTCAGGCAAAAACTTTTGTATACTCGTTAAGACCCTATTTTACAACATGCCTGATAAGAGAAGTAATATTAAACCCAATATTTTCGAATTCAAAAATTTTATATTTTAATTTTTTATATATACATTACATTTGTATGTATATTTAATTTAATTCTCTATAGACCGGTTCGAGTGTGGTTTAAAAAACCTAGAAATTTCTAATCTGCAATAGTGTTTTAAATTGTTCTGAAATTGGTTAATTTAGGAAAGTTTTCAAGTATATTTTTAATTAAAATTTTTTTCTTACTATTAATATATTTTTTTTTTTTAATTTCAAAATTTATTACTTAGATACTATATAGCACACCTTGTCTGTACTCTAAACGGCAGCGTTCTGAGAGCTCAAAATTCAACCTGTTTCTAACACAAAATTTTCCATATTATCCATGTGAAGAAAAACAACAATTTTAGTTATACATAAAAAATTTGTGTTGGGCTATTTTTAAATTGCATATAAAAATACATACAAGTATATGTAGGTATATAGAATATATTAGAATTTTGTCTATATCCCACATTTAAATGAGCCTGGCAACACTGAAAGCTTTCGAAAGCTTTACAGATCTCTCTCTCTCTCTCTTTCTCTAACTGTGTATATTACTTAAAATAGCCCAGCATCTGTTGAATATTGCCCAATAGCTGCTCAAATGGATATTACTTAATAAAAAGTGAAAAGCTTTTCAACAAAAATTTTAAACAGCTTAGATTTAAACGCTGAGAACTATGGTTCTGTATCGAATTACACAGCTGCGAAAATTTCTGATTCTGTTAAATTTTTTGAGATAATTAATTGATTCTTAAATCAAATCGAAATTTTATAAATTTTATTCTTAGCTATTGTCAACCTGATGTCTTTTATCATCTTATCTTATCAAGATTGCGTTTTTTGACTCATCTCTTTATTTCACGATCCTGGTACTACCCTAACAATTTATCAATTAACTAACAGGCGGCACATTAAATTATTGTCTCAGGGGAAAAATTAGCTGACAATATTTATTTCTAAATATATCTCATGCAATGCGTTTATTTGAAATTCTAGAAGTCAACTTGTGGTTAATGCTGCTGCAAACTATGAATATGGTCAAAGACATTGGTTTTTTTTCTTTACTTCTTTTATATTGTCATAATTTTTTTTTTTTTATTATTTTAATCTCGTTGCTTAACCTCAATTTGGTTTTTAGAAGCGAAACGTTCCAAATATTTGGAATCGTTTTGAAAATATTTGCGGTTTGTTGTGTGAACACAGCACTTTGATTAGTTGAATTATTCGTTATTTGTATAGACATTTTCCTGATTATGTAATGAGTATATATTTCGAGAAATGTCCTTTTAATTATATGTAGAAAACTTGTAACACTTTTTGTTTATCTTTTGAAAAATTATTGAATTAAATATTTATGAAATGATTAACTTAAGAATTTTTGGCTGCGGCCTTTTTGAATTTATTTAATTTTAATTTTTTTTGAACGCATTCCTTTTACTTACAAAACTTTTATTCGGAGTTATCCGCGACTTGAACGGATTGTGATGTTCAACTGAAAATATTTATTCAATATACTGACGTTCGATGCTCGCTGTTTTTCGATTTCAAGCTGTTTTGCGTTTGTGTGCGTGTGCGCCGCAGCTGACGTCGAACTCTATGTGTGTGTGTGTGTGTGCGTGCGAGAGCGCACACTCAAGTATCTGACAGATACTTTTTGGGCCGAAGCCCCATCGTCGCCTCGCTCAGCGACTGCCATGCGTTTTGCATGCTCAACACAAATCGCGGGCCGCTCAAATTCTTATTTTGAGGCTGCATTTTGCCGCCACACTCTCAATTTACGAGCTGTTTTCTGCATTAGCTCGAGAGCCAACAACAAAAATAAAAAGAATAACAACAGCAACAACAACGTGGAAGATACAAACACAAAATGTTGCTCTCTTTATTCGTCTTTTGGTTCTTTCACCTGTTTGTTTGTATTGGTTTCTTAGGCGCTAAGAATTTTTAATAAAGAATTTCAGAATTTCCCACTATTTTTGAAGCTTTGCGTGCCAGTATTTTCGCCACAAAGTTTTCGATTTTGTCAATGTGTGTATCTTTGGTGTCTTTATTTTATTTAAATTTACTTTTTTTTTGTTTTTCTCTTTTGATATTTTGCATCTATTTTTAAATTTCAGTTATTGATATGCCAAAAAATCTTTGTTTCACATTCTCACTTATGTATATATATATATGTTTTTCATGTATTTTTTATAGATTTCTCAACGTCATGTCTACAAACGGATAACACATTTTTTATTCGCTTGCATAGAACAAAGCTCACCTATTTTTAGTAACAATGCAAAAATTACAAAAAACATTTTCAAGCCTATATAGAAAAAGTTTCAGGCCATGAGTCATAATCTCGGAACGTGAAGAATAACTTATCTGCAGTTTCAGATTAAAAAACTACCGATATCTTAAAGATACAAATATTCACTTTAAAGCACGCACATCTTATTAATTAAATAATGAAATATAGTTAAACTTGGCACGATATGGGGATATGATTATACTTTAATATATTGCTATGCTAGTTTCAAGAACTAATTTCTTATATTTTTTTTATTGTCTTTAAATTTATAAAAATATTTAAATCATAGAAATATATTATATATATAAATAAAAATCATATTGAGAAGAAATTATTAGCATATTAACATATATTTTACTTTTAAATCAAAAATTTCTGCTTGATATAAAAATGTTTATACATATGCATATATTTAAAAATTAAATACCAATAACCACCTAACCTTACGAACTAGTTGGTAAAATGTATATTTATTATTTAGCTTTATTTATGGAGTCTTTGCAATCTATTTATGACGCTGTAAATAAATATAAATAAATAAAAATATAGTTTCTTAGTTAATTTTTAAGTTTTTGATTCAGTCAAAATGCTTAAATTAAACTTTTCTTTACTTATTTGCCGCATTTACAAAATGGGTTAATTTGGTTAAAATTTAAGAATAATCCAACCATAACTTATTTTCTAATCAGTTGTCAACAGCTGTATATTTATGCACAGCTTACAAATGAATAAAGTATATCGGTTTTGATTTTTTTTTAATTTCCGTGTTTCTGCCCGGCCAAACAAACAGAGCATTACACAGTCTGTTACATCCCACTGCAATGCATACGCTTATTTAGCTGTTAGTATATATTATTATGATTTTTTAAAAAATAATACTTAAAGGAATGATGTTTATGCTTTTGTCAAATTATTTAAATAAAGAATGCATTAAGTGTAATTTTGATGTCTCTAAAAAGCTTTTAATTACCCACCTGCTTGCTTATTTTTGTAAATAATATAAAATAAAATTGTAACTAAATTAAAGATTGTAGCTTTCGAAAATATACTTTTCCTACATATATATTTATTATTACCCTTGTATAAATATAAATACATATTATAATACACAAAATTGAGTATACACAAGTGGTAACCATTTTTTGTATATTTATTCATATATATTTATTTATTTATATATTTATATTTATTTATTCATTTTTCATTTTGGAGAAAACTCTGTTTAGGAATGGGGGCACATGAAAATGTATAATTAAATCCGAGCAACACCCACATGATGACGTAATTGTTTTCATTCAAAAATTTTGGCAATGGGCAGAAAACACAAAACGAAACCAAATTTAATTATAAGTATATTGAAGCTTTAGCATTGTGAAGCAAAAAATGCCCAAGCAACTTGCTAAATATGAAAAAACAAAATCATGGCCATTGGATAACATATGTAACGAGCATAAATCCAGCGATATTTTTCATAATTCCAATATGTTCTAGAAAAATGTACGAAAATATACGTGTATAGCATTTACAAGTTTGTCTTTCTGATGCGGCCCGAACAAGTGCAAAATCTTGTTAACAAAATTGCAACCATATTTGGTGAAAATTGGCAAAAGTGTAGAGGCTTCGTAGTTCGGCCTAGCCGACTAGCAGCTAACGTTTGCAGCATGTTGCTGGGAAATTTCAAACGGAGTAACTTTCGGTGCTGCATGTAGGGTGCAACAGCAAATGAAAATCAATCTCAGATCGATGTGTGCCTGACGCTGGTGGAAGGGGCGGCCGGGAGTGGGCGGGTGGCCGATCAACCGGACCAACCCAGTCTCAGTGGCGCGCTTGTGTCGACGTCCCGCTGTGCGCCGGAGCTTCGTTGATGACTCAATTGTCGCCGTGTCGTGTCGTTGACGTTGACGGTATCGTTGTATTTGTCGTTGCAGCTCCTTGTGAACGATATGAACTCAAGCTCGAACTGGTTGAGCTTTGGTACTAAAAGGAAATCTTTGCGACGAGCCACTTGCCTTGCCTGGCCGCTGCATAACGGCCAAGGTGAACCGCAGACAGCGCTGTTTGTTCCATATCAAATGTCTCGTTGCGCATGTGAGAAACTTTTTGGTGCTCTTAAACAACGTCACTGTCAATTACATGTTTGCTAAATACGTATTTATGTATGTATGCAGAGACAAGCGTAGCAGCCTTGAACTTAAAGCCAAATCGTATGTAAATAAAAAGCGTGCCATTTATTGTTAGCCGGAAAACAATTGCGAATTCGAAAATTTGTCGCATCTAGCTAAAGAATTTGGCACACAACTCATTTGATTGGGATCAAGGGCTATTTTTATATAAATGCAACTAACAGCTGCGTATATTTAATGCAGTACAGCAATTTCAATGGTGGTTGGCATTTTTTTGCATTTAAATTTAAATGAAAATACCGCCAAACCAAGCGCATTAATACTTTTATACTGTTATCGATACCAAAATTCTACCTCGCGTCGTTAACCCTGGGTCAGCCGTGTGTAATCATTTCATAACAATAACACGAAAATGTCATTTACACAGAAAATAAGCTATTACACTAGACGAAAGTCATTTAAATTTGGCGTGCCATTTCTAATTATGATGGTAGCCGGCTCTTTTGGACTGCAACAGTTTTCTAACCTAAGGTAAGCAGAAAAAAATAAATAATCATAATTGGAACTCACATGCAGTTGATGAACTTGTTGCTTGCAGATATCAGTACTCCAAAAAGCAACCGGTCTCACCGGAAGAAATGAAGAAGTACGGCGTAAGCATGAAGAAACGTCAAGAAGTAACGCTCGAAACGGAATATGATAAGGTGAAGAACATCGATATTGACAATTGGACCAACAAGCGTGGACCGCGCCCTTGGGAAGAGGAGGAACTAGCGAAGTCGTCAGGGGCAAAATAATAATTGTTAAACATTTTGTGATGTAGGTCTTAGCGTTCATATGTTGTAAATAAAATAAGTTTGTATTCCATTGCATTTGACTGTTGGCCTAGTTATTTTTGTAGCCCTGAGTTATCGGCGAAATATGTGTGTATATATCAGGGCTGCCAACCTGCGCAAATCAGCTGCGACGCTTTGGCAAATATTTTCAATCATAAAATGGGAGAAGTTAAACCCGTAAAAATGGACAATTGGACGCCGTCTGATGCTGCTACCTTGTTTGCTGATGGTAAGCGCTCAACTTATATTTACAACAAAGTGTTTTCATTACAAAGCGTTTATTTTAGGGGAGCGGGTGCTGTGCTTCCACGGTCCGCTTATCTACGAAGCCAAAGTGCTCAAAACAAAACCGGAAAGTTCGCCGGTTGAATATTACATACACTATGCAGGCTGGAGCAAAAAGTAATCGTATACGAAATAGAAAATACTATATTCTCTTTTTAAAACAATAATTTCAAAACCTAGCTGGGACGAGTGGGTACCAGAAAGTCGTGTGTTAAGGTACAATGACGATAACGTTAAGCGGCAAAAGGAACTCTCACGAATATACGGCGAACGCTCAAAAAAAGACAATAAGAAAGGTTTGTATTGGATTATCTATCAACACTTTCACTGTGTGCTCACATTTGAAGTGTGCCCCTCCAGGCAGCGCAAAGGCCAAGAAAATGGAACAAGTTGGCAACGACTCTCGTGCATCGACGCCCTCCAAAGATGCTAACACATCCATGACGCCAACTAGCACCAGCAGCGGCACCACGAGCACACCCGTTGCCGGCGCCCCACCAACTACAGCCAAAAATGAGAGCAGCAATAGCAGCAACACCACAGCAAACAGTAGCAGCAGCAACAACACCGCCAATACGACCACAACTAGTCGAAGTAACCGCAAATCCACGCAATCTAACACAGCGGCAGCACGTCCCGGAACGCCCAGTGCGTCCAGTGCCGGAGGCGGTGACAAGAAAGACGATGCATCAGCTGCGGACAATACAGAAGATGAGGTCGCTACGCCGGCGCCGCCTAAAGCCAAACGCATGAGCTCACAAAATAGCAACAGCAACAGTGATCAACGTGCGTCCTTGACCGGTAATGGTCCTGATGCAAGCACAACAGCCACACAGCCTCAGCAGCAGCCAACACCAACAACAACAAACCCAACAACAGCAGCTGCTTCAACGGGCGCCACAGATGCACCGTGTGTAGAGAGCGAGGAGATGTACACGGCCAAGCTAGAGGTGAAAATCAAAATACCAGACGAACTTAAGCATTATCTAACCGACGACTGGTATGCGGTGGTGCGTGAGCACAAGCTATTGGAGGTGCCAGCCAAGGTGACGGTACAGCAGATAGCTGATCAGTATTTAGCGCACAAGAAGTCGGTGAAGTCGACCAGCGCCAGCAAAGAGGTGGCCATTAACGATGTGCTCGACGGCATCATCGAGTACTTCAATGTGATGCTTGGCTCGCAGCTGCTCTACAAATTTGAGCGCACACAGTACGCAGATATAATGCAAAAGCATCCGGATACACCACTGTCCGAACTGTACGGCTCGTTTCATCTGTTGCGCCTGTTCGTGCGACTTGGCTCAATGTTAAGCTATTCGGCGCTGGATCAACCGGCTATGCAAACGCTGTTGGTGCATCTGCACGATTTTCTCAAGTTTCTGGTGAAGAATAGCGCCATGTACTTTAGCATGACAAACTTTATAAATGTCGATCCGGAATACGTGCGCAATGCGCAATAGCTTTAGAAATAAAACCGACCGATAAGTAAGAATTCACGCTGCTCTCGTTTGATCTGCATATTGCGATTGAAGCTGCTAGACTTTAATTTGTGAGTTGCTTTTCAACAACTGGCTTGTAAAATAAAAAATGATCTATAACAAATTTGTATAAGCAAATAAATCAGCCTCTTGTAAAAACGTATGCTATGCTAGCTCTCTTTTTCGTCTTCACTGCTGCTGCTGCTGCTTGGATAGAATTCCTTCAAGTCCCTGGGCTTATTGCGTTCTTGTTGTTCCGCTTCCAGATATTCGTTTTGCACCTTGAGAATTTCATCGCTGCTCTTGCAGGTCGCATAAGCGTTGAGCAGCTTCTCGTTTAACTCCAGAAATGCATGACCCCAGGAGAACTTGCCCATAAACCAACGTGCCTCCTCAGTGAAGCCGCATATGTGAAGTGTTGCTGCGATTGCTTCCACGCAGCTGAGCTTGCAGGGCTTGCCATAGTTGATGGGATTGGCCGCCACTAGGAATGGCAATAGACGGGGATGTGGACTTCGCATTCTATTGAAAGGCGTCTCATCCAGTTTCGCCCAGGAGCAATCTATGACCGCCACACCCGATGCAGTGACTATGTCCCGATCTTGTGGACTTACACATAATTGACCAACCGGTGACAGGACGAGTCCCGGAAACTTTTGGCCCAAACGTAAATTGGAAATAAGTCCCAGACGTGCTAGTTTCCTGCCGGAACACTTTTTTGGATCACAGTGATTGAGATCCCACATGGCCACTGCAAAATCTGGTGGATGTCCAAGTCCTTCCGGCTTGTCACCTGAAGAATCGGACTCGGAACTGTCGCTATCGGTGGCATTACAATTGGACAGTTCGTTAGCCTGTTGGGCGAAGGTGCGTTCGCAATTGTGATTGGCTTTCAAGTTGCGATAAGAACCTGCGCCCGCGCCACGCTTGGATTTGCCCTTATGTCGCGCACTCATTTTAGCAGGTCCCAATTAATATAAATTAAATTATCTTTTGCTGCTTTGCCAGCATCAGTTTGTATCGATTTCGATAGGCATACCGCATGCTTCGATTTGGCGCCTTAATATCTTTTTAAAAAAAAACACAATTAAATTTATTTAAATTACTTTTTAACTGGTAGCATTTCCTAAGTTCCATAACTCATTTATAAACATGAAATTATAAAAACTCCAAGCAAACCACCTTAATAAAGTGATCATGAAATATTTGTGAGACCATCAATTATCGATTAATATGAAATTATCATAAGTGTGGTAGTTTGCGATATGAAAAATACGGATTTTCAATAAGGTCACTCTGACGCCATCTTTTTTGTTTCACTGAAAAAATTACAAATTTGTCCGGTAAATACAGTGTGCAATTAAAAACAAATGTATGTTTAATGCGTAAATAATAATATAACAAATTAATGCACATTCGCAAATTTTGCACAAGCAATCCATCATCAATTTGCATAATGACAGTAGAGTCCAACGATAACGATTGTGTCTGCAAATAAACGTTTTGTGTGTGTGTGAAAAATCAACCAAATCTAGCGCCAATTTGTTAAATAAAAAATCTGAGAACTTTAAGTGAATCAAAGGCATTCTGTAGGTATTTAAAAAAGTTTGTTGAATTTGTGCAATGAAGTCTGTGCATTGCATTTCACATATACATCACATGCATATATATGTGGCACACATACTAGAGTTGACAGCGTGACTTTGGTTAGTGAAATTTACACGAGAAATATTAATAGAATTTTCGAATTTTCTCCAAGCCAAAATATAAGTTCTTCCCAAAATATATAAAATTTTTCAATATTTTGTTTATTGTCATATTGCAATTCCCTAAAAGGTGAATAGTAAAATATTATATTCCGTAGTTTTTTTAATTTAAGAACCGTGCCTAATTGTCATCGCGCCCATCACTAGCATTCGCACACACATGCACAAACATATCGGAGTTGCATTGCCGCGCCACGGGCAGTTAGTGTTTGCTGAAAATCAATCGACGCCCGTGCGTCGCGTTTTAGTTGTGCAAAAACTAAACTAAAATATAAATTGAATTTATTTAATTTGGTTTTTATTTTATCCATTTTATATAAACGCTACTACGCTGTGTAACAATCGTGTCCTACATTGAAATTTCCTGCCCCACCGGGAGTACAGTTGCGCCAGCCGCACGCTAGAAAAGCCAAACAACGACAACCGACGACGTCGAAGACATCGCGACGGGGAGGCCGCGTTTTGAACAAAAACAGGCATTTTAAAAAAAAAATATTTAACAAAATGGGTGAAGTTAAGTCCGTCAAAGTGGACAACTGGGGCGTGTTCTTTCTGCAGAAGCTCCAAAATTTCTTCAACAAAACGGACTATTGCGATTTAACGCTACAGTTCCGAGACAATTCACAACTAAAGGTGCATCGCCTGGTCTTGAGCGCTTGCACCGATTACTTCAATGTGCTGGAGCAGACATGCGAAATCGTTGACGACGCACTCATAATGCCGGCGGAATTTCAAGCTGATGTCGTTGTGCCCATTGTCAATTTTATGTACACGGGCACACTGGAATTTGAGCTTAAAATGTACGGCAAACTGTTGCGCACCGCCAAAGAGATGAACATGACGGTCCTGCTTAAGCTGCTGGAGGCACATCGTCGCACCATGGAGAATGTCAATCGACAGCAAAGAGTGAGATTTGTTGTTTTTTATTTTTCTTATACCAGAATCTAATCTGTCCTCCTTTGTGAACAGCCGCCCAGTCCGAAGGGCATACGACGTCGCCCATTGGTACCAGGAACTAATGCAATGGCTGCACAGCAGCGTGTGTCCATATCTACACCACAAAATCGCATTGGAGCCGTGCCCGGCAATGCCAACACAGGGCGAGCCAATGTGCAGCAATCACGAGGCGTCGGTACACCCGCAATATTGCGCTCCGGGGGCGTAAACAATCGAACACAGTATATGGAGTCAGCGGCAACGACCACGTTTGTCAAGCAGGAGCCCCCCTCACCTTTTGAGCAGCTTCGTAAGGGCTACAATAATAACAAAAGGCCGGCCCAGACCAGCCTGCTGTCGCCGCCGTCAAAGAAACTCAGTTTGGAGGAGGTCAAAGAGTTTGCTGAGCAGCAGCGCATGCGCAAACAAATTGCCGCTGAATATGGTGACCATGGCGATCCGGAATATGATAATATGATGTTGTACGATGATGTGCACACCGGCGACGATGATGATGACGATGTGGCGCCACAACCGTCGACATCGAAGCAACAACAACAACAGCAGCAGCAACAGCAAACGCAGCAACAGGTCCAACAATCTGGCACGCAAACGCAAATGGAGCATGGCACAACAACCATCATACTCAAGCAGGACTCGCCCAGTCAAACGCCAACGATAATTGTCAAGGATTCGTCCAACACAAAGTTAAATCATACTAAAATCATAGCCGAAGTGTTGCGCCAATATCCGCACATTGTCAAGGGCCACAAGAATATCAAGCTTAAAATAATGCCCAACAGTCCGGTCGAGAAAGCAGCAACCGCAAAACGCGCCTCTCCGGCACCAGCCGCATCAGCAACAGCGTCGCCAACTAGCGCTACATCGCCACACAAGAAGCTGCATGTCTCATTCAAGCCGGATAAACCTATGATAACCACACAGCAGCAGCAGAAGCCAATACAGAAAGTGTCGCAGACGACACCAGCCGAGGCGGCAACTCAGGCAGCAGCAGCGACAACTGCGACCGCCACGACACAAAAGCGACGCATTGACAGCAAGACGATGCACGCGTTGATAGCACTCGGCGCTGAGAATACTACAGGTAAGCGCAAGGAAAAGTATCAGTAATAGGAAAGGTTTAAATAGATTTAGAGATTTTAGACTGGTATTGCAGGCTAAATTTATTTTTCTGAATAGAACTCGGTTTAACATATCCGTGTGGTTCTATACCCAGCACCAATCCGATCATTAATAGAGTTTATAAATTCTTGATCAGGATCAAGAATTGATTCAGAGACTACAAAACCTAAAATGATTTTGGACTCTTTCAGTTCGTATATACCATAAGCAGATCAAGTTTGTTTTAGAAAATAGATAATCCTTTCTGTTTTCTTGCTGTCGATATTTATATATTTTTTTTAACCCGTGTTTTTGGGCATATCTCGGCCAGTCGCGACTTAAGCCTTCTCACTGATTTATATCTAACTAGTATCGGCATTCAATCGGACTAATAAATATTAATATCTACAGAATCGACATCAACCTGTGCATAATATTTACTGATATTTTCCTTTTTCTCTTTTCAGGTCCTTGGCTGTGTCTGCGTTGCGGCGTTAATGGACGGCCAATAAGCATTCCATCGTATCGCGGCTTTCGTCGCCATTTGATTAACACCCACAAGGAAACGATAGATCCGGCCCTGTGCGAGCATTGTGGCTGGCGTTCCGGCAACAATCGGGAGCTGCATTTCCACATGTACACAGATCATCAGATCAAATCGCTACTTTACAACTTTGCTGAATGCGCCCTGTGCAACGAGACGTTCTTGACCAAGAGTGAACTGGAGCAGCACATTAACGAGGCGCATACGGATGAAAATAAGCAACAATGCATTTATTGTAACAAGGTGTTCGCTCAGGAGCTCCAACTGTACAGGCATATGAAGAGCTATCACAAGGCACAAGCGCTTGAGGATGGCATCATTGATGAGACCGATGAGGAATACTTGGGCTCACAGGATGAGGATGAACAAATGGATGACGAAGACCAGGAGGAAGAGGGTCGCGAGGAACCAATGCAAGAGGAAAAGGTCCGCATTTTGTCCGACATAAGCTTGCCAGCGACCAGTGCCATTGTCCAGCATCAAACCAGCGATGAGCAAGATGTGGCCGAAGCGGAGGCGGAGACAGACCAACTGCTGCAGACACAGGAGCAGGAAGTCAAGTTTGTTGGTGCCGATGGCAATGAGGTGGAACTTACTGAGGAACAGCGCAAGGAGATATTGTCACAGCTGAATCAGCAACAGGCTGGCGCACCCAGCGGCGGTGTTGTCATGGTGCTAAGTGAGCCCGACGGCGATGCCAAGCAGGATGGCGATGCCAAATCCTCAGCGGGCACCGAGGAGGAAGAGTATGATGACAGTCAAATTTATAGCGAACTTGGCGGCACCGGCTCCGTAGAAAGCAGCAGCAAAAAAAGCGAGGTGGCCGATGAAAGCAAGGAGTCCATTGATAATCTAGAATGGGCTGAGAATTTAATTTCAAAGCATGACCTGGAAACGGAACAGAACAGCAAAGAAGTAAGTGATGACGATTGGCACACAATATGGTACTAAGAATTCTAATTCTATATTTTTACAATTACTTTAATTACAGCCAAAGCCGGAAAAGGGTAGGGATATGATTAGCGAAAAGCTTAAAGAGCTGACGGGTGATTGGACCGAGGATGAAAATGAAGATGAGGACGATATGGATGACAAGCCCGCGACCACAGAACTAGCAGAAACCGTACAATCGGAACCGGTCATTGAAAAACAAACACCGGAAGTTGTAGAAGCTGTCCAGGAAGCGACCGAGGAACAACCTGAACTGGAAGATGATATTGACTTGGCGCTGGAAAGCCTGCATAAGGGTGGTGAAGAAGCGGAGGCAACTTCTAAAGAAGCCGTAGACGCAGTAGCTACCTCCAGCACAGCTGAAATAAGCCAAGAGCCAGAAGCAGTTGTTAAAATGGGTGTGGATGAATTGCAGGAGTCGAGTACTAAGCCATCAATTAAAGAAGAAGATGTAGTGGTCAAAAAAGAAGACGAACCTGAGGAGGAGTTCATCAAAGAGGATGCACCACAAACGACCACCATCGAACCTGAAGTAGAAGCCGACGACATTAACAATGATAACGCGGCCGAAATCAATGCAGCATCTAGCGTCACCCCTAGCGTTGATGATGTGAACTTGGAAACGGAAAATATTCGCAAAGTGCTGATCGATGAGTTAATTGCCGAAGCAGATGCGCCGCCTGATGCCGATGTTAATGCCGATGCAGTGGTTAGCGAACAGCAAGAAGAAGATGTGGCAACAATGCCGCCAACACAGCTGCCAGAAGTTGATGGTTCAGAGGCAACGCAAGAAGATCCAACTGAAGGTGTAACGGCAAAAGAGGAATCAGCAGCGAATAATAATGAAGAAAAAGTAGAGGAATCGACGACGACAACTACGTCGACGATAACAGCAGCCTCAGATGCAGTCGAAGAGAAACCGAACACCAGCGATGAGGTTACGGTCGATGGAAAGGCACAATCAGTGGCAGGAACGCAGGAGAAATTAAAGAGTCTCATGAGCGAATGGGTAGACGATGATGATGACAATGAAGACGAGAATGGGGTTAGTGCTGCGGCGAAAGAGCAACTCTAATTACTAGATTTATTTATGTTTTAAGTTCGTTTTCGATTGCCAGTTCTACAGTACGAGCAGCTGATGATATTGTCAAAGGGCATAACCAGCACAAGAATTGTAGTATATGCATATTTATATATATAAATATATCTAACCAATGAGTAGCTATGGCAATTTTTTTTAGCCCTAAAGAATTTTTCGGTTTCGATTGTAAATTTATAAATGTTTCAATAACACTTATTTTGAAAATTGCATGTAATTGCACCAGATTGACGCAAATTATAAAAATACACAAAAAAAGAAATATTTATATAGTAGAAACATATGTGACGCATATATAAAAACACAAGTTAAACCTTTCATCAGATCAGACCAACCAATTGAATATAACGCGTTTTTGCAGACTTTTCTTTCTGCTGCGTTTTACCACCAACAACTTTTAGTATATACACTTATATATATACGCAATTTGTCTATATATTGAAAATATTACATATATGAATATGTAGTTATATAGATGTTATTTTAATTGGTTTAAAACAAAATTATAAAAAGAGAATGTTTATGCAATTATGTAACATCGCTTAGGATAAAGATGTTTTATGATTGATATATACCTAGTAATACGAATCAGAAAAACTAACTGAAAAAGTTTTTTTGATTACCACTAAATTTAAGATTAACAAAAAAACATAGATACTTTGGAGAAAGCAACAAAATATAAATGTAGATATAAAGAAATTGATGTGTGCGGATTTTTATTTGCGGCTATGTTCAAAAAATCACAGACTTACAGTTCCACTTTCACATCAATACTTAAACATACAGTAAAAATACATTACGATTACATTCACAATATTTGTGGTTTAGAAGTTAAAAAAAACTGGACTGCGCCCTTATGAGATTCTGTCAGTCATCTGAAATATTCAAATTATATGCGTAATAATAATAGCTAAAAACCATAGCTTGGGCATGACGTACCAGCGAGATAATAGTTGATTATACACATGGTGGCAAAACCAACAATGACTGTTGCGAACTGCGCAAATCCCGCCCAGCGACGATTGGGATTGCTATGCCAGCGCGCCTTCTCGCGCGGTATCACTTCGCAAACAGTCACATAGAAGAGAGTGCCGCCAGCCAGTGCCTGTATAATTGGCAGCGTTGTTTTAGACCAGGCGGAGGGTATATCCACGATAAGCATGCCCAGTCCAATGCCGCACACGGCACCCAGAGCAAACACCAGAATGCCAATAAATTGCGAACGTATGCTCGCGCGTGGATTTGAGCGAAACTCGAGGCCCAGACAGAAGCCCATCACAAATTTGTGACACGCAACGGCGCCAAGCAGAAAGAGCACCTAGAATGGAGAGTAGACGAATTTACGAATATTTACAACCGATTCTCTTATCAAAACAAATATTTAACTTGTGCGGCAAACTATTTCAATATGATTATCTGGCAGCGTTAACTAAATTATGTCAAGGTATGCAAACCTTTGTAGATGAGTTTTGTACTCCGATCGCCAATCCCTCAATGGCTGAGTGCAAAGAAAGCGCCACAAAGAGGCCTAATGTGCCCGTCATGGATTGGGCACAGGGCTCTGTGTGGCTGGTATGGCAAATTCGTGCATTTGCATCCTCAATGCTGGCATCGTCACAGCCGGAAACGCTGGTATAATTGTGATCGTGATTATTATGTTCATGACCGCTGTAAGCAGAGACAATCAATACATTTAGACAATTGAATAACAAGTACAATTGATTTACTTTTGATGAAGATGATGGTGTGCCGAAGATGACGCTGAATCTGCGCCCATTAACGGTGCGCGTTCATCAATTGCTCCATAGGCATGGTTCTGGCTTGTAGTGCCCGCTGCCGGCGCAGTGGCTGGTGCATGAGAATGCTGTATGGCCTCGCCAAAAAAGAAGTGTATGAATTCGTCGATGAAGTAAATTATGAAAAAGCCGCCACACATCGCAACTTCGGCAAATTTTGAGTTCATTTGCTCGCGCACCTGCGCAATTAATGGGGAGGAAAAAATGCAGGTTATCAAATTGTAATCTGACCTCAAATTATTTGTTACCTCTGGCAAAATGTGCACCAATGCCGTTGCCAGCAGAATGCCAGCACCAAAACACAGCAGCAGCGACGTTGTTAGTGGAAACCGGAGGCGATTGCGTTCTGAAATGATCGCAGGCAACATGCCGGATAAGAGGCTACCGAGGCCTAGCACCAACATGGCTAGAACTTTTTCCATGTCGCCACGATTATCTGATTGCCAGTTAGTACTATTTGTGGCCATATCGGCAGCTGCTAAACTCATTATGGCTGGTATCACTCAGTCATCAAAAGTAAATAAAATGTGTTGCACTAAAATTGGATCAGCTCATGGATCCTCAGTTCATTGCCTACGCGTTGCGAATATTTAAAATTAAAAACAACCGATCGAATACATGAACGTTCAGCAGACTACAAAACCGAACGGCACGATGACGAATGTTATTGTTCCGCCGTGCTATCGCCGATACTGCACTTTCTTAGTTATCGATAACTAATAGCAATTTAATTATGGCTGTGGTGAGCGCAATCAAGCAAGCAGTATCTTGCTAACTGCTGTGGCCCTTTGAATTGTGCATTGCAACGAGTTGGCAGCCTTTCAAATTTAAATGGACGTCAAAATGTTTTTGTATTTTCGTTTCTTAATTAAACTGCTATTTGTGAAATCTATTATAAACATTTATATTTTTATATATATGAATATTATATATATATGACCTGAGTTTTGTAAATCAAGTAGTCCTCGATTATAAACTCAAAATTAAAATTTTTTGCGCCCTCGCAAATTTTGTTGGTTATTGTCCATTGTCATGAAACGTTTCTGTCTATTTTGTGGGCAGACTCCCGATCGTGATTTTACATATCCACACAACACGGAGGAAGCCATCCGATGGCAATCTATGCTGACTTATTTTGTCCCAATCCAGACATTGCAGGACCACTGTTGTGTTTGCAACAGCCACATCAATGGCTCACTCGAGCAGCGAGGCCAAGAACATAAGGAAATGGAAGTGGTGGACAACCGTTTTGCGGGAAATGTGCCAGACAAACCATGTGCGCAGCGGCGCGGTGTCACCTTCGACGAGTCCGATGCCATTGCTTACTATGACAACAAAACCATCGAGGGCCCATATTGGAGCGCTAATATTGACAGCAGCTCGGAAGACTTGATCAGAGTGTCGAGCGGCGTCTCCAGTTCGATAAGTATGGAAAGTTATCGACGGAGATTATTGGAAAAAAGATCCCTCTCTGGTACCGAAACATTCGCTAATCAGTCGAGCAACTGCACATGTAGCTCGTTGATTGGAGCTGAATCGGATGAGCCGCAGGTGATGGATACCAGCAGATCACCCAATAAGAAACCATCTTTACCGACGAACAGCAACAGTGATCCTCCATGTTCCTGTGACATGAGAACAAGAGATCAACCGATTGGGCCGCAAGTGCTAAACTCCAGGATGTCATCGAACGCGCACCGGCCTTTCTCTCTACGTTCGCGCTGCTCCTGCTGCCCAGCAACCGCATTGAAAACTAGAGCTCAATCGAGTGAGCCGCAGATGCTAGATCGCAGGAGAAATTCCACCCAGAAGTCGCCCTTCACGCCGAACAGCGACAGCAATCCTCGATGTTGCTGCGGCTTCTTCTGCCCAGCAACCGCTGCCATGGGCAGCAACTCCAAAGTTGACTCATTGAAATCTAAAGCTCAATCAAATGACCCACGAAAGATGGATTCCAAAAAATCATTAAACAAAAAAGCGCCCTTCACGCCAAACAGCAACAGTGATCCTCCATGTTCCTGCGGATCATTTTGTCCAGCGATGACTGCCATGAACAAAAACCCATTGAAAACTAGAGGTCAACCGAATGAACCACAAGTGATGGATTTCAAGAAATCATCCAACAGGAAACCACCTTCCACATCGAGCGGTAGCACTGATCCTCTGTGCTCCTCCACCAGCCCAGACATGGCTGCCATGAACAGGACCATTTCACAAAATATGCAAAACAAGTCATTCTCCAAACAAACCAGCTCACGGGCTCTGCCCTTAAAGTTTTCCCATAAAGTGCTGCAGCAGCAGCCGTTAGAACAGGAGGAGGAGCAACGGCTGGGTCAACAAAAGCGACAACAAAGTCTGGATCACAACAGCTATCGGGAGATGCAGTGTCCCTCTAACTTCGTCGGCAACAGCATGACAGATTTTAGTACTGTCAGCAATGGAGTCAGCTCGCAAGATCCCACAGAAGCTTCCACAAGACCCAAACGTTTCTGTAAGCCATGTACAGCCAGCAAAAACAGCGGCGCCTCACCCATTAATGTGCTCATTATGGGTGGCTCCACGCTTCCTACGTACTGCAACAAATCGAATCAATCGCAGTATCTTCCAGACATCAATGTTTTAGAGGCGGACTTCACACAGGAAAGCGCCACCTTCCCGGACATCGATGTGCCCCAGTATACAGTCTGTCGAGCACCAGGCGAGCAACTAAATGGTGTTCAAAAAGAGCAATCCACCGAGGTGTTACTGGTGGGCGTGGCTCAGGACGAAGACAATCCATGTGCCACCCATCCACCTACGAAGCTGCCCCAGCCCAAAGTCAAGCAGTCTCCAAATACCGCTGAGAAAGGCGATCAGAAGCGCATGGACGAGCTGGAGTCGCTGTTCACCCAACAGAGGCAACTGCAGCAGACCATTCAGGCCAAGCTCTGTGAGCTGCTGGGTGAAAAGTCTCGGACCAGTCAAAATGCAGTCACCCCAAACGCGGTCACGTCTAAAGCAGCCACGCCCACTTGCAGCCCCTATTGCCGAGGACTGCGAATACTGCCAACAATGGCCAGCAACAATCCGAAGTGAGTGGGGGCGCAAATCGCACTGTTTAATATAAATATAATAAATAAACACAAATTTGAATCCAATCGAAAATCTCAAAAAATTCATTAGAAAAAATTTATAGAAAACAAAAGCAAAAAAAAATTCAATTTGTTTTTGACGTATTTGAAATTGAAATTGAGCCGTTCCAATGAGCCGTCGCTGTGTCGTCTGCGGCAAGGAAGCCACTGGGAATGCCACTGATTCAGCATACCACTATCCCAAAAACAAAAAGGAGGCCCGCATTTGGCAGAAGAGCATGGGCGCCTTTGACACGCCCGTAGAATGTATACGGAAAACCTGTTGCGTGTGCATTGAGCACATACCGGAGTTTGTGGAGCGCACCCAACAGCAGGCAGCCCTCATCAAGAAAAATTGCGAGAAGAACGTCCAAAAGCCTGTGCCTCAGCCTCTGCCGTGCTCGATGTGCCGACCATCGCTCAATGTGCTGCTCCTGTCGGGCGCCACGTTGCCAGCGTATTGCGGCAACGCCAAGGAGACTTCAAGCGAAGTCAACAAAGACGAGAAGGATGACGATTTCGATGAGGAGATCTGTGTGCGCGAATCCAACTATAAAGATGGTGGTATTTCCTTTCCGGACATTGATGAGACCGAGGTTACAGTGCTGCGCACACCCATGGACGACGAGCATGAGCTAAAGAGTCTGGAGACTAACAATATAGAATGCGGCGATGTTGGAAACATGCGCAACTGCACGGATGTCTTACTGCTGGGCCGAACTCAAAATCATCCCACCGATAAGTGTCCCTGCAAATGCGAGACATGTTCAAATACAAATGTCACACCGAATGATCCTGGTTTCTGCCTCAAGCCAGAAATACCCGGTTGCACTGAATTTGATTGCAAGCTGCGTCAGGAGCTGAGCGCAATAATTGGACAACAGCAGGAACGCATTTGCCAACTGGAAAACATGCTCCGCCGCCAAAACGGTTGGTATATAACTCTGCAGCAAAAAATGGATGAATTGTATTCTGAATTCAGTAACATGGCACAAGCCGAGGATGTCGACAGCAATGTCAAATCCTGTCAAGATACTACGCCGCAGGAGCAATCAAGAAATCCATCGGTGCAATGGGAAGACGAACGCGACATGAATACAGAATTAGTAAACTCAGAACAAATGGATCCGATTTCCAATGACTCAAGGGTCACAGCAGGTGGCAGCGTACAGTGGTATGCCCAGCGGAGTCCAGTACATGGACAGTCTGAACAGACCATTACTTCATGCAGGCCAAAGAGGAGTAAAAAGAAAGCCATGCAGTCGGAATCGTCAAAGTGACAAGCTCTTGAACCTAATTGTATCGTAAAGTACATATAACAAATAGTTTGATTGGCATTGAAACAATTATTAAATTTACATGTCTAACTGGAAACTATCTGAAAACGTTTGAAGCGTTTTATTCTCTATTCGTTATTACACGCCACGCAAATCAACAGTTAATCCTCAAGCTTAGGCAGCGGTCTCAATGACATCTGTGTAGAGTTTTACTTTGGTTGCAATGCTCATGTCAACGTACTTGTCGCCAATGGACACAACGAGTCCACCAATAATGCTTGGATCCACGCGAGAGGTGATCTTCAGCGATTGGTTCTCCTTCAAGAATGCCTGTAAATAAAATGTTTTCAATTTGGCACCCAAAAAATGATTTTTAATTCGTTTCTACCTTAAGAGCGCCTTCCAATTGCTTGCTCTGGGAGGCATCCAGGGGCTTGGCAGTAACTACTTCGCAGACAACCTCGCCACGATGTGCAGCCATGATGGTCCTGAAGGCATTGATAACTGTATCTAGCTTCTTTAGACGACCGTTGTCGGCCAAGAGACCCAACAAGTTGGCTGTGGCTGGAGCAAAACGGAGCTTATTCGCAGCCTCCTGCAGAGCAACAGCCATTACCCTCCTATTGATAATGGGGCTGGTCACACTTTCGCGCAGCTTTTTGTCGCCCTTAATGGTAGACTGCAGAGCAACTAGATCCTTTTCCACCTGATCCAGCTGCTTCAATTTCGTGGCAGCTGAGTACAGAGCTGTGGCATAACGACCCTCCAGTCCGAACAACTGCACTGGTGGCTTGACCATCGGCGTGGTCGCAGCAGCAGAGCTGAGTGCGCGGCTCTGTAGAAATGGCGAATTTCATTAGTATACATGAATTCATCAAATTGCAAAATAAATTCGCTAGTTGGTTCTAACTGCAAATTACATAACCAACAAATCCGCGTTAGATAATTGTTTTGATTCGATACTAGTGCTTCCACAAAACACAAATACTGTATATATCATCTTTATGGCAAATCTAAAACAATTTGGATTTGTATTTTTTTTATTTTAAACCTACCAAAATTGATAATTTGTTAACGGAGGCCATCGTTTAAGCTTTGCACAGAATTTTTCAGCTAAAATAAGCAGCTGCGGCGTACAGGGTTGATTCGACTAAGCGATGCTAGAGTTGTCAAGTTGCACCCAATGTTTTTACCAGGGTGGCATTCAATGGCGATAGCGATAACTAAAAACACTGATTTTTTTGTAAACAATTTAAACAATCGTTTTTAGATTCACGTCTTTATTTGTATTTAAAAAAAACTGATGTTTTGTAGATGGGTTTTTCGGAAATACGTATTGATTTTACTTAAAACGTAACTGTATAACTGCCTAAAAATTGTATTTGCAATTGTGACGCAGCACTTAAAATCATGTTGACCATGGTATAATCCCGTCCTGACATAACCATTTAGAAAATAATAGTTATAAGTGGTTAGCACATTGGGAAATCAGTTGGAAATATTCAAATTGCGGATATATGATTGATTGAAGGATTTACTTGTCATCTGAAATAATGTTTATTATTAGAAAAGGCTTAATGAGAGATAGAGAGAGCAACTCACCTTCATCATCCAGGTCTTCGTCACCCTCATCTTCACCGTCATCATCTTCAAAAGCTTCCTCTTCGTTGTCCTCATTTTCATCTTCTTCTTCAGGCTCCACCTCAATATCAGGTACGAGATAATACTGCAGTGGATTTGGCCAAAGATCATCCTTTATCAGCTCAGCAATCTCATCATTGACGGGGTCAGCATTGTCCGAAAACCAATCAAAGAATGTCTTATAATCGGAATTTCGTTTCTTCTTGTTGCCATAAGGCTTTGTAAGCAACTGTTTAAGTAAATTTTTTCCCTCCTTCCATTGAATGGGCGTGCTAGTAGACGCGGGCCAATCGCCATTTTCAGAGGCAGCTAAACAATTTGAATAGATTACACATGGAAATGGGCCAGACAGTAAAATGTCAAAAAAAAAACTTACCCGCTGAATTCAAGTGAAACTCTTTGGTGAGAATCTTGTTTTCGAAGTATGGATTTTCATCGAAATGGAAATTTATGCGGTATCCAGATTTGATATCTTCGAATTCCTCAACCTCCAGTTTGTTTAACGAATGCAGACACTCTTCTTCTTCTTCGTCCAGAATGCCAGATACTTGCGGGTGGTTGATGAACTACAAAATGGAAAGCATATTAGAATTGTGCTACATTATCGAAGGCAACCGGGAGTAAAAAGTAAAAGCTTGGTTTAATTTGGCCGATATGCAATTGTTTAATCGATAACGCTATCTAACAACTTTGTATACAAATGTATCGACATCGAACATAAATTAACTAATTAAAATATAACATTCACAGAAGAGCCAAATTTACCATACATTAATTTAAAAAAAAAACTCCGATAAATTAACTGTATACAACGAAGACTATTTGCGCCTTCAACCGCAGACGTTTATCGATACATGGGCACTCACATGCATACGAGCGCACACACGCAGGCAAAAAAGAGCGGTGCGACCGGTGGCGGCGGCATGCATAGAAGACCAAGATGAAAAAGAACAAACGAAAAAGTTCCTCGAATAGAGAAAATTTTCTTGCACATGTAGTAGAGACACAAAATCAATTAATGTCTTTTTTGCTTTACAATTCTGGGCACGAATTGCTGCCACAAGAAACACAACTTAACAAAGATATTTCAATTTTGCACACGCTAAACATGCAAATCATGGCAACAGATAAAGTTGCCACCGGTTTTTTACATATGTATTTGTACATATATACTCACAGAAGTCACCCAGAAATTGGGAATCCGCTTGACCAGCTCGCTGCGCTTTTCGTAGCATGGCTTACGTAGTTTGTTATATTTTTGCTCTACTTTAAGTATCTCCTCGCTGGCTTTTTCGTTCAGCGCGTCAATCTCGTTTTGACAAGCATCGATTTGTTCCAGCGCCTCCGACTCCTCCTCGTTGGGACCGGCAGATGTATTTCCATCAGCGACAGCATCCAACTTTTGTCGCTTTGGCACGCTCGACATGATGCTGTTGCTTTATTTTAGACGAAAATTAGATTGAAGGTATTATTGCAAATGGCAATTAGTTTATCTAGTACAGTTGAGCAGAAGCCGATTTATTAGACACTTTATGCGCGCCGCTCACTGCGTTTGCGAATTCTGCTCTAAGTGTGGCCGTATATTGCAATCGCAAATATATACAACCGAGCAGGGTTGCAACTTAACTGATTAGAAATCGAATATTGATACATTAAAAGCATTTGTTAAAACAATTTATATTTTTTTAAAATTTTTTTTATGTATTGTAAAGATTGATTTTAAATTAGATTTTAATGTCATTACCTACAAAATTAATGAAACACGTAGAATTTAATTACTGGAATCTGGAATTGGTTCCAATACAGAAGTAGTTCGTGTTTGCGTTGGGCGATTCACAACACTCCACAAATTACAAGGCATTTTCGGTCCTTTACAACACGCGCGGACAATATTTAATGTCGAGGTGTAAACGAGCTGGTCCATTCATTTTTTAATTTTATATAGAAAGAGTTTTTAAAAATATTAAAAACATGGCCACGGCTGAAGCTCAAGTCAATGTGAACACAAATTTGCAAAAGCAGGACCTTAGCAATTTGGTGAGTGTGCATTAAAATGCGCCGAAAATATCAAGCAACTCCAAATCGATGACAATGAACGCGTCTTCGCAGTCCGTTTGGACGCTGCAGCCCAAAACAGCGGGGCAGCTGTCACAAAGCGGCCATTTCTATATTAAAAAGTGTATTCATTGTTTGAAAGCCATCATCAAAATACATTTGAAAAGCTAAACAATATATCTACATATATACAACGTTGTTGTTGCTTTGCTCTTTGGCTGTTCAAGCGACCTCAAAAGAATGCAGCACGTGGCGTTAGTTGCTACGCTTGCCGAGTATTTTGCGGGTTTTTTCCACAATGAGTGATGTTTGGCGTATGTTTTCAATATGTTTGGCAGTGTTGTGGATTCAATTAAATGCAATGGATATGTACGGCTCAACTGTTGCTACAATATCTGATGCAATACAGAGTTGACTATAACCTCAAAATATACGGCTTTTTGTACGCATACTCATGCCACATAAATACAAGTGCATGTGTGTATGCATGGCTGTATGGATATGTGTTTGTGTGTGTGTGTGTGTGCCTGTTTGTTAGTAGGGGGTTTTGGGCGTGTTTTTGAGAAAGTTTAAGATTTTTATTCGCCAACTTATATTCAATTTTGTTCTTGTGCGTCTTCTCTGCAGGAAATCAGCAATTTAACGCCTCTGTCGCCGGAGGTGATCTCGCGCCAGGCCACAATCAACATTGGCACAATTGGTCATGTGGCGCACGGAAAATCCACGGTTGTCAAAGCCATCTCCGGTGTGCAGACTGTGCGCTTTAAAAATGAATTGGAACGAAACATTACAATTAAGCTCGGTAAGTGATGTTTTTTTGACTCCCTCTCTTCTCTTTTTATCTGATATAAATATTATGCTGGTATGACACTTCATATTTAAGTCTGAGTAATTCAAAATATTGGTCACCTTGAAAAAAAAAAAACAAAATTTGTCTAATGTTAAAACTGAGCAGGAAAATGAAGAGTTATTCCAGCTTTAACGTTTCATACATTGTTAGTTTATAAGTTTTAGCATATAGGCTTGTAGCTTTAGGAAAAGAACACGTTTTATGATATTTTAAAACTGAAATTTTCCTTGCTGTAAACCTCAATACTAAACACAAACCTAACTAAATGCTGACGACGGCACAACGCGCACATCAAGACCAAGTCCAGTTTTCATTTTCGCGACGAAAATTGAGAAAGTCAATTCGTGAATAGCTAATTTCGCATTTCTGTTTGTTTTTTTTTTTTTTTGCTATTGTAAAAAACAATTATCTTTAAACATACTCATTTCTGGCGTTTAAAATCTTTATACAAATCCCTTTTGTATAACAATAAATATAACTACTGTTAAATTAATTCAAATTCAATTTGTTAGTGTAAAATTTTATAAATATAATAATATATATTAAATTTTCAAGCACTTTGTAACCCAAGCATATTTCGTGGAGTGGGAAAATTAATTCTATTTTCTAAGTTTTGGTTTTTTGTGTTATTTTTCGCGCATAAATTCTTTTAGTTTTAAGTGTATCGTTTTGGATCGATGTTCTGGGCGTTCTGTAAATGATTGATATATATATGATTCTTTCTAACGACTTAAATTGCTGGATTTGTCCCCCAACAAATACACACACGCACTGTGTCGTCGCCTTAGTAGTTTGGATTAGTTGATTAACTGTCATTTATTGGCTAAATGACTTTTTTTAATTATATTTTCTTTATACTTTGTAAAAAAATGTTATTGTTTGAGTAAGAATTGTTAGTTTCTTCTTAGAGCTTTTGCAAAACAAATTTAATTTCTTTGATTTTGATAATCCAGCAATTTAATTAATTCAGTCCATCTTTTTCTTCTTTTTTCCGTTTTTCGTTTGCCCAACGACGCGCGTTAAACCAAAAACCAAACCAAATTGTCATTTGCAGAACGCTTAAGCGAAACGAAAATCCAAAAACTTTTGCACTCCAAGCAGCTGCGCAATGCATACGAGCTAAAGCAGCGCCAGTTGCTTAATCGTCGCGCCAAGCGGCGGCGACAGCGCCCAGGAAGCAGCCGACTGGGGTTGCCATTGGGCCATATATTCGCGCAATTCACGCGGCCCAGACGCAGCACCAGTCAAAGCTCGCTGAGTCCCAGCCACAGCAGCGGCTATGGCAGCGTTACGGGCAGTGACGAAAAGGAAGAGTCGCCCGTTGGTACAAATCGTGCCCTGACAACAGTTGCCGTTCCAACAAACGCCCTGAAGCGACGACGAAGTTCCGCGAGCAGTCCAACTGTGAATCGTACCAAGGACAATAAAGGACCGCAAATAAAGAAGCCAAAGGGCGAGTACGTTGTGGATCGCATTGAACGCGTTGAGGTGGAGCAGTACGAGCCCGTTTTCTATGTCAAATGGCTCGGCTATGACAGCTCCGAAAACACATGGGAGAGCTATGATAATCTCGGCGATTGTGTTCAGCTCGAGCATTTTGTGGAGCGTCAGACTCAACTATACGCGACCTATATAGCCCAAGTCAAAAGCGACCTGGAGACGCAGCTGGCGACAGCAGCACCACTCGATCTGAGCAGTATTAACATTAAGGAGGATGTCGATAAATATGAGCCCTTGCCCCTTCAACTGGATCTGATATTGCTGGCACAGTTTCGTGCGGCGAGCAGTCGCAGTCAACGCGAGCCCCAGCGCATTGGCCAGCGTGCGGTGCGACGCCTGCAACTGGAGCGCTGTCATAACGCGCGACGCAAGCAGCTGCAAGCGCTGGCTCAGTTCGAGGCACACATGAATAGCGTGGAGATGCCAGCGCCGCCCATACGCGTCAAGAACGATGTCGACTTGGATACCATCGATGCGAACTTCGTGTACATTCAGAAGAATATATTGTGCGATCTAGTGCCCCAGCCGGAGGCTTCGGTCATTGGGTGCGACTGCAAGGCTCAGCAGAACATGAGCGAGTGCAGCGCCAGCAGTCGCTGTTGTGCTCGTCTCGCTGGGGAGCTGTATGCCTATGAGCGCACCTCCCGACGCCTGCGCCTTCAACAAGGCAGCGCCATATTCGAGTGCAACAGTCGATGTTCCTGTGATGCCAGCTGCACGAATCGCCTCGTCCAGCACGGACGCAAGCATCCCCTGGAGCTATTCAAGACGAGCAACGGACGCGGCTGGGGGGTACGCACACCGCATTTTCTGCGCAAGGGCGAGTACGTGTGCGAATATGTGGGCGAGATTATCACCACCGACGAGGCAAATGAGCGTGGCAAGGCCTATGACGACAAGGGACGCACCTATCTCTTTGATCTGGACTACAATACTGCGGCCGAGAGCGAATTCACCATCGATGCGGCCAATTACGGCAATGTGTCGCACTTCATCAATCACTCGTGTGATCCCAATTTGGCTGTGTTTCCCTGCTGGATTGAGCACCTGAATATGGCACTGCCGCATTTAGTGTTCTTCACGCTGCGCCAGATCAAGGCCGGTGAGGAGCTCAGCTTCGATTATATTCGCGCCGACAATGAGGATGTGCCATATGAGAACCTATCGACAGCTGTGCGCGTTGAGTGCCGTTGTGGCGCCGCCAATTGCCGCAAAGTCCTCTTCTAGATGCACCATGCAAAATATTGAACAAACTACGGCTTAGAAATACATATGTATTAGTAAATAGTTAGCGCTAAGTTTATTGACGTATCCACTTGAAGAACTATTTCCAAATTGCCATTGTTTTTATACCCTGAACCCATTGAAAATGGGTAAAAAAGGGGATAATGGTTTTGTGCAAATGTATGTAACAGGCAGAAGGAAGCATCTCCGACCCCATAAAGTATATATATTCTTGATCAGCATCACTAGCCGAGACGATTAAGCCATGTCCGTCTGTCTGTATGAACACGCCGATTTCAGAAACTACAAAAGCTAGAAAGCTGATCTTGGACTCATTCGGTTCGTATATATTATACGCAGATCAAGTTTATTTCAAAACATCGATAACTCTCCGTTTTCTTATCGATATTTATCGCTTTTTTGACTCGGTTTTTAAGCATAACTCCCAAACTATAAACGCTAGAGCCACCAAACTTATTGTAAAGCATACGAAGAATTTAAATCATTCAGTTTTTGGATACCTCCCCCCATAAAACCCGCAAATCAAATACTACACTGTTGCGGCAAGGTATTCTTAATTTTTCGGTGGTAATTGCCAATTATATTTTTTTTTAATCTTCAACCACCTCAATACTCATTAAGAGAGTTTGTGTGCACGTGTTAAATTCTGGGTTCAGGGTATTTCCAAAGACGATATAAACACTAAGATGAGTAACGCAGTATAACGAAAAGCCACAAGGCAGCTTCATTTTTTGTACGAAAACCAATCGGTGCACTTGCGCTCTCACAATTTCAAGAGCGTAAAAAAAACACGCTCTCAGCTCGGCTACCCGAGTCCAGTCAGGCCAGATGCGCAACGACTCCGGCATTACTTGTTATATATACAAATATTTATTGTTTGCATTAATAAACCATTTAAAACCAGACATGTTTATTAATTGTTTTTTAAATTTGGAAATAAATATATATCATCAGATTTTTTTTTGTTTAGTTTTTGTAATTATCTATACCATTTTATACATGCAATATGGACACTGCATATTACTCAGCTCTAAAGCTTTATACTTAGTTTATAACAATTTATGCATTTAATTCTGTTAAGTATATTTATGCGCTTTTATTAAATTGTCGACTGCGAGACTTTTGACAAATTAAAAAATAGATCACAAAATTTACAATGTTACGACAGTTCGGATTTGGGTACAGTTTCGGTACTTGGGTTTTATATTTTATGTACTTTTTTTTAAGAAATACGTTAGTACGCTAAATCCTTAATTTAATGTAATGTTTATTTTTACTCTACTTTAAAATGAAAAAAAACCTTGTGTTATTTTTAAATGCCAAATACATTCATTTTTATTAAAATGTGTTAAATTTGATGAATATGATATTATATGTTGATATTACTTTTTTTTTAATTAACAGTATTTGTATGATTATTATTGCAAAAGCGATTTATTTTACTGTCTTAACGTGGTTTTTTTTTTAACAAAATATATGCAAATAATATTTATAACAATAAAACTGCAACTTTTCTAACGCCCATTTTTTGCTGAAATATACTTTTTATATATGTATATATTTTGTTTTAATGCCTTAGTTAGAAAGTATTCGGGACTCCCACATTTATTTCTTACTTTTAAATTAGGTTAATAATCGCTAAATTATGTCTAACGACTATAATAAAGGAATATTAATAATATTTATTTATTACTGTGTTCACCTATTGCTTTTCAAAAATATTGTTTCGGAATATTTTGTTTTGTTTGCAGGATATGCCAATGCAAAAATCTACAAGTGCGACAATCCCAAGTGCCCGCGCCCGGCCAGCTTTGTGTCGGATGGCTCCAGCAAGGATGACAGCATGCCATGTGCGCGTCTTGCCTGCTCCGGCCGCTTCAGATTGGTGCGTCATGTGAGCTTTGTCGATTGTCCCGGTCACGACATTCTTATGGCCACCATGTTGAACGGTGCCGCTGTGATGGATGCTGCTTTGCTGCTTATTGCCGGTAAGGTTATGTTGTGTGCGTGAAGTATTTAATTTGCTCACATATTATTTTCTTTTCTGTTTTAAAGGCAACGAGTCGTGTCCACAGCCACAAACCTCTGAGCATTTGGCTGCCATTGAAATTATGAAACTGAAACAGATTTTGATATTGCAAAATAAAATCGATTTGGTAAAGGAGAGTCAGGCCAAGGAACAGTACGAGGAGATCACAAAGTTCGTTCAGGGCACCGTCGCCGAGGGCGCACCGATTATTCCAATTTCGGCCCAGCTGAAGTACAACATCGACGTTCTCTGCGAGTACATTGTTAACAAGATTCCTGTGCCGCAGCGTGACTTTAATGCACCGCCACGTCTGATCGTTATACGATCTTTTGATGTGAACAAACCTGGCTGCGAGGTGCAGGATCTCAAGGGCGGTGTTGCCGGCGGCTCTATATTGAGTG
This sequence comes from Drosophila micromelanica, assembly GCA_004143825.1. NCBI lineage: Eukaryota > Metazoa > Arthropoda > Insecta > Diptera > Drosophilidae > Drosophila > Drosophila micromelanica. The sequence continues at coordinate 48,319 of SCDY01000289.1, forward strand.
GTGTGCTCAAGGTTGGCCAGGAGATTGAGGTGCGTCCCGGTGTTGTGACCAAGGACAGCGATGGCAACATCACTTGCCGCCCCATCTTCTCTCGCATCGTCTCGCTGTTTGCCGAACAAAATGAGCTCCAGTATGCGGTTCCCGGTGGTCTGATCGGTGTGGGCACCAAAATTGATCCCACGCTGTGCCGTGCCGATCGGCTGGTCGGCCAGGTGCTCGGCGCTGTGGGCAATTTGCCAGACATTTACATCGAGCTGGAAATTTCATACTACCTGCTGCGCCGACTGCTCGGCGTGCGCACGGATGGTGACAAGAAGGGCGCTCGCGTGGAGAAGCTACAGCGTAACGAGATCTTGCTGGTCAACATTGGATCGCTTAGCACAGGCGGCCGCATCTCGGCCACCAAGGGTGATCTGGCCAAGATTGTGCTCACAACGCCCGTTTGCACGGAGAAGGGCGAGAAGATTGCACTTAGCAGACGTGTGGAAAACCATTGGCGGTAAGTTCAGTAAAAAATTGTAATAGATGTGACATTTTAAATGAAATTTCCTTTTGCCTACTTGCAGTTTGATTGGCTGGGGTCAGATCTTTGGCGGAAAGACAATTACGCCCGTATTGGATAGTCAGCCAGCGAAGAAGTAAGGGGACCAACACGACCAGCTAAAAGACCCGCTCCGAATTCATTTTCAATTTAAGCGTTTCAAAGTGTGTGTGTGTGTGTACACAAGATCGGAAACGATTCTGTCGTTTGGCCAATTTGCTGATTTAATTCTTCTTTGCTGCACCGTCTCTTCATCTATAAACCCCGCGTCGTCGTCCTCCTTCACGTCCGTTGATAGCAAAACAAACATAATACGAAATAGAAACAAAACTACTTAAAATTGATGCATACATACTTTAAATTATTTAAATTTCGTATGTATATAAACGATTTTTGCTTAGAAATGTTATGCGAATATAGCAAATCCAAGCATTACAAGAAACTAATAGGTTATACCATACATATTATATAAAAACAAAACACAAACAAACATCAAACAAATCTGATACATCGTAAAATTGTTTTTATGATTTAAATACAAAAACAAAAGTATAAAATGGTATGCATTTTTACAATTAAAATACAATATTTAGCTGTTTTTATGTGTGGGGTGGATAAAATATGGAAATAATAAAGGACTTCCGGGAATTTTATATACGTTCTGATATTGCAGCTCTCACCAGCTAATCAACTTTTCATCATAGATCGTTTTATTTGTTTAAGCATTATTATTACAAATTTCACATTATCATTTTTGAAACATGATCTTTTATTATTTGTTAAATTACATATTTTGAAACATTGTTTTCTTTTAATTTTTGTATTGCACTTGATTTTTTACCTAGCGCACACTAATTTAATTGTAAACTACTATGTGTGGTATTCTCTTATTTTTCTTTTTTGTTTTATTTCAATTTGTTTACTGGTTTACTGAAATAATTTCAATATTAATTAGCTTAATTAATAAAAATTCGTACTTAGTCGCGATTCACATACATACGTTGTTTGTTATTTAATTGCTGAAAACGTTGTTTAATTTAATACTATTGAGTTTGAGTAATTTTAATTCTTTTAATACTTTATTCATTCAAATGCCTCCCATCTTGCGTTGTGGCTGATACGCTTTGAGCATAGGGGGGAATGTTTCTTGTAGTTTCGTTGAACACATTTTAAATTAATTTAAATTTATATATATTTTACAATTCATATCTATAAATTTGAGCGACATTTTTGAACACAATTAAGTATGAGCAGACTTTTTCGGAATGCATAGTTCTAAGAACAGAAGCATTGCGATTTTTCCGTTCAATACCTCAGTTATGCATTCCTATATAAGTAAAAATTGCTTATTAGATCTAAGCTCGATTACAACAAAAGAATTTTTCAACAAAACATCCTAAAAGTGCAATAAAAGTAATATACAATTAATTCAAAATAAGTCCTATTATAACTAAAAGTTATTTTATGTTGAATTTTTTTAGTTTGTCTTTGGTTTTCTGTGTGCTTTTCTATTTGTCTAATTACGCAACTGTTCAGTTTTAGTATCTATATATTAATTCGCAAATGTTCCCCAAAAATAAACCTATTTCTTACTGAACAAAAGCAACTTAGGCGACAGTTCAGAACTTTTGAGAAACTAGTTAAGCTGTTGCTTGGAACGCCGCTTCGCTATTTGAATTATATAGTTACCATATTTCAGTATGAAACTATATCGGTTACATTTGAATATGTATGCGTTTCTTACAAGATAAAAATGCAGGACTCACTGAAGAAAAATGCGTCCATTATGTGTACAACATAATTTTTTTGTTTGATTTTCTTTTTTTTTAGTTGTCAAGTCTGTGTGGTATTATCAATAGATATTCCTAATAAATAATATTTAATTAATTTCATAAACCACAATTAGCAGAATACTAATTTATACATACATTTAACAAGTACATTACATTATTTCTTTAACAAGAAATCCATCTAATTATGTGTATATATTAATTACATACATTTAACACCTGAAAGTGCTGTTGGTTATCCTTGCGTATACTTAATATATATAACACATACATTTAATCGTTCTTTCCCAACTAATTCATTATCTTTAGCTATTTACTTGAGTTCTTAGATAGTGTACATTTATTTGGTATTATCATTTACATTTAGTGTGGGACTGTGAGTGTATTCAGTATTCATGAATGAATTCATCGCTTTGTGCTTCGGAGTGAGCGGGTGGAACGACTCTGTAACTTGGTCAGCATACGTACATACAAAAAAGATTATCATATATATTTATATATATCGTATATATATATAATTTATTGACAGTTAACATTGGCAAAATTGGAGTTTTGTTCTGTTTTTTTGTTTTTTGATTTCAACTGGCTAGCTATACATATACCATATACCCTTTAAAAATCGACAGATACAAACTATGGTGAGATGCAGTTTGATATAAATGTCTAAATATCTGTCTACCTAATACCTTTTTGTGTTTTTCTTTTCTTTGTTTTTTAGCATATAATCTTTAACAATTTTGAGCGTTTTTCTAACGATTTCAATACTTTTTGCAACTTGTTTGATTATAATACAATTTGAAATACTTACATAGATACAAATATACATACATATACTCGTGCAGAAATAAGCAAATTTTACATGCCAATGCTGTTTATCATAACTACATATAATAACTATATATACTTCAATCATGTTCTTTTTTGAGCAATTTGTTAATCATATATAGATTATAATAATATGCTTAGTTTAAACACATCGAATTTTTGTAATCAGGTTTTAACTAGTTTTTATGTTTTTTACTTTATATGCCATTTGGGTTGTGTGTGTGGTTGGAAATTAATGTAAGCCTGCGTTTTCTTTAGGATGCCCCTTTTGGCATTTGGGGTTTGGGTGTGGCATCTTAAAGAAAATGGCTCAAATCTCATTCGTTGACATCCTCATCCGATGAGCTGGCCGCCGGTATCGTTGAGAATTGCCACGCCTCCCGATTATTATTTTTGCTGACGCTGTGATCGTATTAAAAGTAGATATGAATTATTAGGTTCTACATTACTAAGATCGATCTTACCCATGTTTTTTGGCATTGCTGGGCAGCGTGTGCGAGCTGCGGTAGTAGCTATCGTGCGGCTCCTCTTTGGTCTCCTCCAGGGACTTGCGCTGCAGCGTCATCGTTTCCTGTGGTGTTAGGGCACTGTGGGCGCCACCATTGCCGCTCAGCTCCACGTCCAGATAGTATTTGGCACTCTGTGCGATCTTGCAGTTCTCGCATTCGCTGAGATAGTCGTCGTCCAGGCTGGTATCGTTCGGCAAGAAATGCTCGTTCGGATTCAAACAGTTCTTCGATGTGGTGCACACGGGCAGCTGTTTGCTGGGCGTGCCGCCACGCCCACTCTGCAACTTGGCCGCCAGCTGCGGATAGCTGGGCATCTGGCAGTGTGCAATGGCCATGCTGCTGCTTGTTGTTGCTGCCGCTGCTGTGTTTGTTGCTGCAGCTGCGTTTGCTGCTGCTGCAGAGCTCTTGTCGCTGTCCCGCTTCACGCGCAGTATCTTTGGCAGTGTGGTGCTCTTGTTGATCGCCGCTGCCTTCTCGTTATTGTTCTCCAGCGGCGGTATGCTGATCACCGAGGGCACCTTGCTGACCACGCTATTGATGGTGCTATTCAGTGAGATCTTGCCGCTGATGTGTTTGGGCAGCGTGTAGGTCACATGATTGTTGGCCAGCGGATAAAATGTGCTCGAGTTGATTTTGCCGCTCGACTTCTCGCCACAGTTGGCCGTTGGGCTGGCCGGGGGCAGGGTCAGTGTTGGTGTTTGCTCCTTACGCTGATGAACACTGGCGTTGGCGGATTTGCTAAGCGTATAAATTGTGGCCACAGCACTGTTGTTGTTGCTGTTGCTGCTGCTGTTGCTGTTGCTGCTGGTGGCAGCTGTTGCAGTTGCTGTTGTGGCTGTTTTTAAATTCGTTAGGCTTTTGTAAAGTTTCGGTGGTAAAGTTGGATTGCTTTGATCGTTGCTGGGCTGCTGCTGCTGCTGCTGTTGCTGCTGTTGTGGTTCTTGCTGGTTATAAAAATGTTGCTGCTGTTTCTGCGTCAAACTCAAGTAGGCATCAACCTGTAAAGAACGCTAACAAGTTTAGCAAAAAGTTAAAGATACGTATATTTAATTTCACTGCGGAACATGAAACCGCATTAAAGGGTTAATTTTTGCATTCAATATGAGTAAGTATATGAACCTTATAAATTTTTAAGAAATAGGAATTTTCCAGATAATTTAATCTGGCCGTAAAACTACAGAAATTATTTATTAGAAAAAAACAACTGTTATTGCCCCTTTCTTTCTATTGCCTACTTTTTATCATTTTTTAATACTTTTTAAATATAATATATATTTTTTATATAAACATGAATAGTTACTGCTTTCTTTTTGGTGTTTTTGTATATTATTAACAAATCTCATCCATATCCTTGCTCAATATAATAAATAGCAACAAAATTAAAAATTCAACCACATTTTCTTTATCGCAAATTGAAAACTACAACGATGTTTAGAATTTAAGTACATTAGAATTCGATTAGAGACTATAAACAGTTTTAATATATATTCTTTAAATAAGAAAATTATTTATAAAATGATATATATTTGATGTATTTTTATTTCCCATATATTTAATGACAAAAAACTATTTGGTTTCAACTCACTGTTCAAAGACAAATATGTACATAAATGTATGTAGCTTTGGGATTAACTCAAGAACTAGTTTTTCATTAAATATATTGTAGAATTTGTCTATTCAAGGGCAACTGTTGTCCTTGATATATATACATTTGTGTACATATGGTATAATTAATATAACTTGCAAAGGTTAAGCATTCGCAATGGGATTACTTACATTTCGAACTCACCTTTCGATTCAAATAGGCGCTGGAGAGCACATCGACGCCGGCCTGGGCAGAGGCGGCTGCACCACTGCTGGAGGCACTGCGTCCGCCGCCGCCGCCGCCGCTGCTGCTGGTGCTTCGAGCGCGATCGACAGCGCTGCTGGAGCTGCTGGAGCGCTTTTGTACACGGCCGAGTACAATGGGCGGCGCGCTGACATCCTCGTGATGCTGCAACGGCGGCGGCGGTATTATAGCCGACACATTGCCCGATCCGTGCGAGGGATGTGGCTGCAGCTCATCGCCCACCTGCTTCGAAATGGTTGCAATTTTCGGCTCGTGGGCGCAGGAATTACGCGCACCACTGCCGCTGGCATTGAGCAGCTCCTGGCTGTGCTGCTGCAGCTGTTGCTGCTGCTGTAGATTGGCTGTGGACTTGGCGCGCTGGCCATAGGCCAGGGTGGCGGCATGCCGTGTGCTGGCACTGGGCGACAGGGCGCACGCACTGCTGCCCGTTGAGGCGAACAGTTTGCCGGCGCCGCTGAGAAACGCATTTGCGTTGGCATTGGCATTGCTGCCCATGTAGGACATGGGCACATGTTGAATGGGGCACTGGCACATCGGCTTCTTGCTGGCCTTGGAGTCAGTGGAGCTGGAGCTGGTGCTGGTGCTGGTGCTGGTGCTGGTGCTGGTGCTGACACTGGAGCTGGGACTGGACTTTGGCTTCACGTTGACCACCTGCAGTGGATCGGCCACGGCAAAGTAGCGTGGAATGGTGCGATGATATCGACGCGAACTGGAGGGCGTTTTGCTGCCGTGCTGCGATTGCTGTTGTTGTTGCTGCTGCGATTTGAGTGCCGCGTGCAACGGCATTGGCAGCGGCAGTGTTTGGGTAACTGAATCCACTGTGCCGCCGCCGCCGCCGCTGCTGCTGCTGCTGCTGCTGCTGCAGTTGGGCGCTGTGGTAATGGTCGCTATTTCCATCGGTGGCAACATGTCCAGGGCGGGTGTGGACAACGCCGCTGCCAGAAACTGTTGGTGCTGCTGATGCTGTTGATGCTGCTGCTGCTGCTGCTGTGTCAGGTGGTGCGTGGGCGTGGCCAGCAGCTCGCTGGTGACGGGCAGTGAGTGATAGCTGGCGGCACTGGCACTCGCATTGATCTCCACATCGGCCACGGTTAAATATTGCTGCTGCTGCGGCGGCTGCAGCAGCTCCTGCGAGCCACGCGGCGTCCGACGCGCCGCTGCATAAGCCAACGAGCTTGAAGCGCTGCCAGCAGCAGCAGCCGCAGCTGTCGTTACACTGGCGCTTATGTTCAGATGGCAATTCTTGTAGCTGCACTCGCTGCTGGCACTGGGCTTGGGCGTGGGCAGTGTCTGGACACAAATCGAGTTGTTTGGCGCCGGTGCGGTCAATTGTTGCAGCTGCTGTTGCTGGTGCTGCTCAAGGCTTTGCAACTGTTGCAGCTGTTGCTGATGTTGCTGCTGCTGCTGCTGTTGTTGCTGCTGCTGTTGCTGCTGCTGCTGCTGCTGGTGCTGGTGCTCGCTCTGAAGGCTGTAAGGCGGCTGGTGGTTCTCGCCGGTGGCAATTGTGGTGACGCCGCCGCTGTTGATGTTTATGTTGATCAGATTTGTGGTGCTCTGCGTATACTGGTTGGACTGTGCGGCAGCTGCGGCCGCAGCAGCAGCGGCGGCGGCGCTCAATTGATGTGCATGGGCATGCGAGGCGGCGACGGGCACCAGCTGCTGTGTGTAGGCATGTGGATGTGGATGCTGCTGCGGCTGTGTGTGCAGCTGCAGCGTGTGTTGCTGCAAGTGCTGCTGCTGCTGCTGCTGCTGCTGCTGCAGTTGTTGTTGATGCTGCTGTTGTTGCTGCTGCTGATGTTGCTGCTGCTGCTGCTGCTGCTGACTGACGCTGGCCACAGTCTGGCGCTGGGCGTGGCTGGGCAATGTGACGGTGCACTGGGCGCTCAATGCCTCCGCCTGGGATATGGCCACGGCCTCCTCATAGGGCGGTGGCGCCTCGCCACGCGGAAAATAGCCGCTTGGTGGCTTCCAGAGCGGATAATGTGTGGTAGCCGCGCCATACGAATAATCCATCGCGCTCAGATTGCCCTCCATGTAGCCCATGTTGCCGGCAATATAACTGCAAACACATATCAAATTCCATATTTGGATGCCAAGGAATCGTGTAGATTGCAACTTACCCAATGCTGCCCACAATGCTGCGCTGATCCTCCGCATTTTGTCGATTCTCGCGTGCCCGCATCTTGCGCTGCCGCAAACGATTCACCAGAAAGAAGAGCAGGGACAGGGACAGCGTGGCCGTAATGCCACTGGCCACCAGTCAAATGCCAAAGTCGGTGCTGCCATCGCTGAACTGATCGTCCAGGCAGATGACCTCGCAGCAATTGTTGCCGCTTCCGACCGTTTGAAAGGACTTGCACTTGCTGAACGCCTCGCACAACACCATCTTGCACGCCTTGGGCAGTCCGCTGTCACAGATGCACAGGCGACACGAGTCCGGTCCGGGCATGTAGTGCATGCCCGTCTCATACAGCTTGCCATTGTAGTCGCGACAATGGCCGCCCTGGGTTAGGCTGGAGCTCACCGCGTTGCTATCTAATGTCCAAAAACAATCAAAATAATTTACTTAAGTCATATGCACAAATTTCAGGCAATATATATACTATAAGTAATACAAATGGATTTAATGGTATTATTTTTCAATGTTCATATCGCAAAGTCGAGATTTTAAGAATTGACAATAGTGATTTTAAAATTGGACCCTAATTAAAGCATTTTTTAACCTCAGAGCCAAACCCAAAATCAGTTTGTACAAAAAACAGTCAATAAAGGAAACTATAAAGCTGGAGGCTTAAGTTCGTTAGCTCATCTATTTAACTTGCAGATCAAGTTTACTGCTCTGCAAAAATCGAAATAAAAAACAAAAATCAAAAAATCTACTAGCTTTTTTATTATGATTATGTTTCAATTTTGTTATTTTTCAACCAAAAACCTGTATTTAACGTAAGCTCAGAACAGTAGTTTTGAGAACTGATTGTGGTTAAATAAAAAAAGTTCAAAACTAAAAATTTTTTATTATTTTAAAAATAATAGATGAAAGATATTATATTTTTATTTTTAACATAAAATAATAATACAAACTACGTTTGAGTAAAATCAGGGCTTATTGATGTGGCCAACTAGGTGATTATGAACCAAACCAAACCGACTGGCAAAAAATTGGTTCGCAGTGTTTCTAGAACTTTCTTTTTTTTAATAATATATATATAATTTATAAAAATTAAACTTCATATATATAATTTTCATCTATTACACTTTAGTAAGAGTATAATTTGCTCAGTATCCCTAAACAATAAATTTCATAAACTAAGGGTTTTCTAGGCATTGTTGTCGTTGGCAATTATACATTACATTTCAAATGAAATGTTATAAGCTTCCTACACAAATAAAATGTAATAAGGTTTCTCGCTTTTGCAAAGCTCACAATGAGTCTTGTTAACTTGTACAACAACAACAACAAAGAATAAAAAAGAAAAACCCCACTTTACCACATAAGTTTAAAGTTTAAACTCTCTTAGCTACTTTAAAAAGAAAAAAACATAAAAACTGAGTATCTATTATATGTATTCATGTGGGTGTGTAGTATTATTCCGAACAACTGTACGATTCTTTATTTTGACACACTTGACCAAGTTTCGCTTTACTGCTGCTTTAACCGTTATCGTTTTTCACCCAAACGCATACACACAGCCATACACAAAATGCAGCAGGTGCTGTACCCGCCCCCCGTCCCAGCAAAGCACACACATTTATATATAACATTTATCACTTGAATGAAATTAAATGCAAACGCATTACATTTTCAACATAATTTAAATGCTAAGCAGCAAAAGGAAATTCAAATTAAAAACAAATATATCCCAGCTTTCGCTCTGCGGCAATGGAGCTTGAAAGAGGAAAGGGGCCGCGGGGGGCTGCAATAACATGCACTGGCACAGCTAACACGACCGACATAACACGAAACGACACGAGTGCGAACGGCTGGGCAGGAAACACATACGAGTGAAAATGGCAAACAGCGTGCTCAACGCCCCCGCAAAAAAAGGAGATAAAAAAAATTTTGCCTTTCATGCGAGTTTCCAAGTGAAATTTTTGCGATACCCACACACACACATACACACACAGACACACCCCCAATTTCGCCCACACGCACACATCCAGACACATGGCAGGGTATACATACATGCAAAAATAAACAGCACACGGTACACCACCCAAAACAACCACCCGCATACATATAGACAGAGAGCAAGCGCAAGCGAGGGAGTGAAAGAGAATGAACGCAAAATTTTGCACGCCACTTTCTTTGCAGCGGCCAGTAGCAAAACGTTAAGGCCCCCCTTTTCGCAGGAGTTGCTGCCCGACCGAGAAAAAGAGCGCAGCGCAAGTGTATGTGTGTATATGTGATGATGTGTGCGTGTGTGTGTGTGTGTGCCCCGTGTCCCATAAATTGTAAAACTCTGCTGTGGCCATGGACCATATTACAGTTATTGTGAAAAAGGAGAACAGTAATTGAAATTGATTTTGGATAGAAAAAATATTGCATTGTCCTTTGAATTCCGCAATGAACACACATTTCGTCGAAATTCCATTTTAATGCCGTTTAAATGGTATAAAGTTAGTAAGAAAAAAATATACATTTTCACTGTGCTGCTCTCTTTAGCTCAGCAAGGATATGGCTCTGTGTGTGTATAAAGTTTTTCAGTTTTCACTATATCCTTTTACCTTTGGCATTTCCAATAAACGCAAGCACTGCCAAAAAATACATTTTGCTGGCGCTTAGATGCACTTCGAACTGCACAAATTAACTTTTAGTTGTTATTTGTAACACACGTTTTATTTGATATTTTCAACGGTTTTCACGAACGTTCGAGCAATACCAACTAGTGCTAAAAATTGATCTGTGTGACCGTTTTTCAATAAGACTAAAATACCCAAAGCGAACTTTTAAATTTCCCAAAATACCAAATTAGAAATACGAAGCTAAACGTAATGCAGGAAACAGTTACGGGAAATTGTTGGGCGTTGACGTAAAGTTCGAGGACTTTAACGTTAGCAAATGTAGTTGACACGGAATGGACGTTAAGAGGAAATCATTAATAAACAACGTTTGTCAAAATAAAGAAGATCCAGGCCTTCGCATATTATTTTCTGAAATTTACCTTTTAAGTCAATGTTTTGTTGTAGCCTAATGAATATTTATATGTTAAATTATTTAAAATAAAATACAAATATTTTGTGAATTTCTCTTGAAATTCAATTTACTTCAAATTACCTATTACAAGATTTATACGTGCCATATGTAGAACATGAATATGTAGAAATTCAGAAATTATAAATGAAAATAAGAAAATTGCTCTGAAGATATAAAAATGTACTTGTCTTAAGTTCAGAATATTTTATTAAATTAACTTATCATTACCAATTAAAAACTATTACAAAATGTATTGAATTTTGAATAAATCTACATATCTTTTATGCAAATATGTGAAATCGTCGAGGTTCGCTTAAGAGAGATTTTATTGTATTGTGTACTGTGCTGTAGTAAATTATTTGTAAGAATAAAATTAAAATAGCCAAATCTCGTAATTAAATTTCATTGAAAATGGGTTGTGTTCATTAATTTTGCAAAGTGCTCGAGGCATGCAACGAAAACAAACGAAAAAAAACTACAATAACAACAACATTAGCCTAATCGGAATGTCAAGTTCGCAAAATTAAACAATGGCAATCACGTTAGAAATAAGTATCCTTTACTTAGGGTTGTACGACTAGATGATGCTATAAAAGTACAAAATAAAAATAAAACTCAAAGAAGCTTCACATCTTATGCATGTATATCATTGTTAATTTTAATTTTTTTCTTATTTTTTTCGTGTAGACATTTAATTTAAAATAATAAAAAATAACGAACGCATGAGCCAAATTTTATAAAATTACCTTAGTCTGTTACAACAACTGTGACTTTATAATACCTTTTGAGCCCATTACCTGGAATACAGGGTATATTTAGCCAGTTAGCTGTAAACAACACGCACACAAAATGCGGCTAAATAATTTAGCTGCGATTAACTGCCATTTAAATCGAATGCATGTAATTTGTAACTTTCCGGATTTTTTCTGAAAAATTTTTGCAGGCACTTCACTTGTGCATCAACCCCGCTAAACAACGCACGTTCAACAGGAATAAATCTAAATAAAAAAAAACAAAAATTAATAAAAAATAAAATATGAAGGGCGCTGTGCGGAACAGCAGCTATGTTATTCCCGGGCTGTACGATCTGTCCGTTGAGGATACCAACTGGGTGCTGACCTCGTCCTTTATCATCTTCACAATGCAAACGGGCTTCGGTATGCTGGAGTCGGGCTGCGTCTCCATCAAGAACGAGGTGAACATCATGATGAAGAACGTCATTGACATTGTGCTCGGTGGCTTCACCTATTGGATCTTCGGGTACGGCATGAGTTTCGGTCGCGGGCCACTGTCCAATCCGTTCATGGCCATTGGTGACTTTCTGCTCGACCCGCCCGTTGGCGATGAGCTGATGGGCCAGATATTCGCGGCCTTCCTCTTTCAACTGTCCTTCGCGACCACATCGACAACAATTGTGAGCGGCGCCATGGCCGAACGGTAGGTGAAAAGTGCGCACCACATAAATGAGAAGAGGCATCAAAGAAGCATTTGCCACCAGAAATCAAATAGCAATTTCGATATATACAAATTTTGTAGGGCATAAGGTATTTGAAAGAAAACAAGGTTGCTGAATATGGTATATAGGAAGTTATACTCCAAAAATCTGTAGCTTTTGAAGTCTTTAAGATCGTCGAGCTTAGATAAAGTGACTTGGCTTGGTTTTTTGGCTTTGATGCTGACCAAGAAGACATATACTCACTAGAATCGGAGATGCCTCCTTCAAAATTTGCATTGAGATGCCAAAAGTTCAGACAAAGGCTATTTTAATCCAACATTTTAATTGCCAACTGGTTGTTCATATAGAATTTGTCTGATGTTAATATAATTTCGCCCACAAATCGGTAGCAAAAAAAATGTTGACAAACGAAAAAGTTTTTCATTTTAAAACACCCATATTTTCATTTTAAAACACCCACACCCAATTATCGTCTCGGAATCGTATCAAATATATGTCCGAATAATGGCTGTGCTCAGTGCCATTTTCGGAGTTACGCTTCGATACTTAACGGACTTGGCTCTTTCGATACTTAATTGCTCAAACATGAATTATCGATAAGTGGCGATAGCTCAAAATTTCAATTTTTTCCCCCAGCTGCAATTTCAGGGCTTACTGTTTGTTTTCGTTCCTCAACACGGTTATCTATTGCATACCCGCTGGCTGGGTGTGGGGGGAACATGGTTTCCTCAATAATCTGGGCGCAGTGGACATTGCTGGCAGCGGCCCGGTGCATTTGATAGGCGGCGCCGCCTCCTTTGCCTCGGCTGCCATGCTCGGACCACGTCTGGGTCGCTATGCCGACGGCTGCGATCCGCTGCCGCTGGGAAATCCGGTGAATGCGTGCATGGGTCTCTTTGTGCTCTGGTGGGGCTGGCTGGCCTTCAACTCGGGCAGCACGTACGGAGTCAGCGGCGCCAAGTGGCAGTATGCGGCGCGGGCAGCTGTTATGACCATGATGGGCTCCTTTGGCGGCGGATTCACGAGTTCACTGTGAGCGCGGCTTCAAACAAAACACTTACCCTGGCGTGTTCAAAACGTTCCCTTGCAGCTATTCGTTTTGGCGACACGATGGCCGCATGGACATCATGGATCTCATTAACGGCATTCTGGGCTCGCTAGTTTCCATCACAGCCGGCTGCTTTCTGTACCGCGCTTGGGAGGCTTTGGTTATCGGCGCCTTGGGCTCGTTGCTGTGCGTTGTGGCCATGCCGTTGTTCGATCGCATGGGCGTGGATGATCCGGTGGGCGCCAGTGCTGTGCACGGTGTCTGCGGAATTTGGGGTGTCATTGCCGTTGGCCTGTTCGCTGATAATCCACTGCCCATGGACACGACCAAGGGACGCAGCGGACTATTCAAGGGCGGCGGCTGGTATCTGTTGGGCATACAAACGCTGTCCGCATTCTGCTTGACCAGCTGGGGCATTTGCTCGACCTTCTTGTTGCTCTACGTGATAAATAAAATCATACCCATTCGCATGGATCCGCACGAGGAGCTGCTGGGCGCCGATCTCACGGAGCATCGCATACGTCATACACAAATCGGTCTGTCTCGGGCCATATCCGCCCTGGCACCCATCAAAATTGACCTGAATGATATTGTCGGCATTCAGCCCATTGGCATCAATCCGGGCCATGAGCGGAGCATCGAGCAGCTGCGCGCCGCGGATGACAAGCTGCAGCAGTGGCAATCCTATCTGGATCAAGTGAGTAGCAAAGACAAAAAGTGGGGAACCCCGAAGAAAACACTCGAGGAGCACCAACTGGATGCGGACATTGCCCTAAATCTAAAGGCAACAGCCAATGAGCAACAGCAGCTGGGCAGCATCTTTGGGCGCAAGGTGAGATCGGTGCATATTAGTCAGGACAACTGGAACCAGGACCAGGGATCCTACAAGCCCAACAACAGTGAGCTGCCGGTCATTGATAAAATGGCCAAGCTGGACAAGGATGGCAACTTTGCCTGGGTGGATTAAATTTTATTTTTTGAAATAGAATCTGCAAATTATTTAAGTCAAGATTCTATTCTCATGGTTCCTAATTATTTGTAGAAAATACATGTATGTTATATTAATATTAATTGTTGTAAAGAAATTTGTTTATATTCGTTTGTCTGATTTTTATATTTTATTAATTATATTTTAAGTTAATTTCTTTATTTGATTTTTTTAATAAAACCCACATAGAAAGGCGACAAAATTATAGAAGACGACAGTTGATAATCAAGAATTTTGCTTCGTTTATGCCATGTAATTCGTGATTTCATAAGTTGGCTGAATTAATAAATGTCCTCAGTTTATGCACCATTTAATAATGCAATTTAACACTGTATGCTGTTTAATAATTTAAATACAGGTTTTAGGCGCATTTTATTTTATATTAATCTGAAATTAGGGGATGTCTGAAAGTGCAAGAGCACAATCTTGAAATAAAAGCATATTTTTGCATTTCTCAAATTGATGTAATTTATTCAAGGATAAGCAAATATTGTTTGGATGATCGATCGATGTATGATAATAATATAATATATTATCCTATTTTTAGAGCAGTGATTTGGTTGTTTTTATTTATGTTTTAAATGTTGCAGTTGTATTATTATAATATAACTTTCAAGAGCAGATGTCGATTGTTCTTGTTGGTGTTTTCTAATTTAGAATCCAAGTTAAATATGCTTTGTGTAAAATGTAGATTGTATAGTTGATTCATTGTATGGTTTGGGTGAGTTGTTTAATCGACCTCCTCAATGGTGGGACCAGCACCGCCGGCACCAGCAGCTCCAGGAGCAGCACCTGCGCCAGGCATACCACCGGGCATACCGCCAGGCATGCCACCGGGTGCACCGCCAGCGCTCTGGTACAGCTTGCTGATAATTGGACTGCATACGCCCTCCAGCTCCTTCTGACGATGCTCGTATTCCTCCTTATCAGCCAACTGGTTGGCATCGAGCCACTTGATGGTCTCGTTGCACTTATCCATGATGGTAGTGCGATCCGAGTCGGAAATCTTGGTCTTCAGATTTTCCTCGTCGAGGGTGGCCTTCATGTTGAAGCAGTACGACTCCAGACCGTTCTTGGCAGAGATGGTCTCCTTCTGCTTCTCGTCCTCGTTGCGGTACTTCTCGGCCTCGTTGACCATGCGCTCAATATCCTCCTTGGACAGACGACCCTTGTCATTGGTGATTGTGATCTTGTTCTCCTTGTTGGTCGAACGCTCCAGGGCGGTCACATTCAGAATACCGTTGGCATCAATATCGAACGTCACCTCGATCTGGGGCACACCTCGTGGTGCGGGTGGGATGCCCGACAGCTCGAATTTGCCCAACAGATTGTTGTCCTTGGTCATGGCACGCTCGCCCTCGTACACTTGGATCAACACACCAGGCTGATTGTCCGAGTAGGTGGTGAAGGTCTGTGTCTGCTTAGTGGGAATGGTGGTGTTACGCTTGATGAGCACGCTCATCACGCCACCAGCAGTCTCAATACCCAGCGACAGTGGGGTAACATCGAGCAGCAGCAGATCCTGCACCTCCTGCGACTTGTCGCCGTGCAAGATGGCAGCCTGGACGGCAGCACCATAGGCAACAGCCTCATCGGGATTGATGGACTTGTTCAGCTCCTTGCCGTTGAACAGATCCTGCAGCAGACGCTGAACCTTGGGGATACGGGTGGAGCCACCGACCAGCACAATATCGTGAATGGCCGACTTGTCCAGCTTGGCATCGCGCAGTGCCTTCTCCACGGGATCCATGGTGCTGCGGAACAGATCAGCGTTCAGCTCCTCGAAACGGGCACGAGTGATTGAGGTGTAGAAATCGGTACCCTCGAACAGCGAGTCAATCTCAATGCTAGCCTGGGTGGAGGATGACAGCGTACGCTTTGCACGCTCGCAGGCGGTGCGCAGACGACGCAGAGCACGCTTGTTGGTGGTCAGATCCTTCTTGTGCTTGCGCTTGAACTCCTGTACAAAGTGAGTGACTAGACGATTGTCGAAGTCCTCACCACCCAAATGGGTATCACCGGCCGTGGATTTGACCTCGAAGATGCCGTCATCAATCGACAGAATGGAGACATCGAAAGTACCGCCGCCCAAATCGAAAATCAATACATTACGCTCACCAACAGCCTTCTTGTCGAGACCATAGGCAATGGCCGCGGCAGTTGGCTCGTTAATAATACGCAACACATTCAAACCGGCGATGGTACCAGCATCCTTGGTCGCCTGACGCTGTGAGTCGTTGAAGTAGGCTGGCACAGTGATGACGGCGTTGGTAACCGTCTTGCCCAGATACGCCTCGGCGGTCTCCTTCATTTTGGTCAACACCATGGAGGAGATCTCCTCGGGGAAGAAGGTCTTCTTCTCATCCTTGTACGTAACCTCAATCTTGGGCTTGCCATCAACGCTGACAACCTCGAAGGGCCAGTGCTTCATGTCGGATTGCACGGCCGAATCATCGAATTTGCGACCAATCAGACGCTTAGCATCGAAGATCGTTTGAGTTGGGTTCATCGCCACCTGATTCTTGGCGGCATCACCAATCAAACGCTCCGTCTCCGTGAAGGCAACATAAGATGGAGTGGTACGATTACCCTGATCGTTGGCAATGATCTCAACCTTGCCATGCTGGAACACACCCACGCACGAGTAGGTGGTGCCCAAATCAATACCAACAGCTGGAGCTTTAGACATCTGTAACGAATTGAATGAGTGAAATTATGTATTATTTATTTGTCGTTCTTTTTTTTTATTTGTTTTTTTTTTCTCAATTCAAAAAAATTTTCGATGCCAACGAATTTTTACGAAATATGTTTTGTGATATCTGGTATCTCTGGTAAAATTCAAATATTGAAAATGGGAAATCAATTGCATTTAATTGGCGGAATAGACTTTGGACACAAAGAAATAAGCGATATGTGCCATATTATTCTGATGTTTGTATAATCAATCTTAAATAGTATAGTCATCGTTCAAAATACAAATTTTCATGCGTGCTCTAAAAGTATATATTAACGAGGTAATCAACCCTGTTTGTTCATTTCAAGGCTGAGGCTGCAACCCTGGTTATTATAGCAGCAAAAAAAAAAGTGCAGCAAGAACATATTTGCCATATAAAAATTGTCATGCCATTTGCGTGGAATAAAGCATGCAATGGAAACTGGTTGCTGCTAATGTCACAGTCAATACTCAAAACGGTTAAACATGAACAAATGACTAATCTTTCTGGCCGTAAGTATGTACATATGTACATACTTTTATCTACATCTGCAGTATTTACGTATGCTTGTACATACCTAGGTATATTTAAACAATAGCTTAAGCAAGATAACAATAAAGTTTAATTTGAACAGCATTAGCAGCTGCTGCTAATTTTCATGAAAAGGTGCAACCACCGCATGGACACAAAGGCGAAAATTCTGGAATGCTTAACACCAGAAACTCACTCACACACACACACACACACACACACAAACACCTATATGTACATAATATATATGTATGCGCATGTACGCAAAACCACGCCGTTGCCAGACTGATTAGTTGTCCATTGTATTGCGTGTATGAAAGAGATGACAGGAGTATACATGCACGCGCGCGCAAAATTGTATGTGTAAATTCGAATGTTTTATTCCAACGACGCGTGCACGCATACATTGAATGCCGGTTAGCAACGCATGTATAATTATAGCAAATATAGATAACTAATAAAATATGTTGGGAATATAAAACATTTAGTTTATAATAAAAAAAATATATTAATATAAATTCAGACGTCAGTGTGGCTGAGCGTCATCATGACTCATGAATTGAGTAGGAAGACGATTAAGTACGATATGCGTGTGTGTGATGCGGCATATTTTCCAATGGAATATTCCAGTAAAACACTTAAAATAGCAAAATTACCATGAACCATTAAATACGTACATACATTGTATGTATATATGCAGCGCTTTAATTATTAATTAGATGCCACAAATGCAATGAAAATTTTGAATGACGCAATACATGTATGAAAATACGTTTATTAAAACGAAAGTACAAACAGTGCAAATTCTAAATTCCAAGCACTTACAGTCATTAATTTTCAAGCGGATCGAAATTTCGAAAGCTACAGAAACATTGACCCGAAGCCAATTGCAGCAATGCACTCAATGCGTAATTATTGATTAAAACAAAAAAAAATGAGCACATGTGGGTCAGTAGAATTTTTTTTTCTGGGCGAACCCACGCGTTGATGTGCACGTGCCAAATTTAGCTGATAGAAATGATTTATATCAAATTTTCTAAATATAAAACTTACCTTTGTGTGTTGTTTAGTTAAAATGTACTAAATATATGGATAAACGTTCAATTGCTACTTCACTTCTTTGTCCCACTTTAATTTTTTTCTGCCGAGTCGACACTCAGACGTTCGATCAAACTGGCACTTGTAATAGGAATAATGATGGCGTGCGATGGTACCTTTACTTATAAGCGCGTTGCCCTGCTCTGGAAAATTCTAATATACCTAATTTCTCGATGTGGCAAGGCTGGCCAAAACAGTGTTGCCCTAATAACACTCGAGACTTATCGAAATTAATCGTGCGCAACAGCTATGTTAGTTGAAGTGGCGCTGCCCTGCTTATAATAAGCGCGCCAAATCTAAAAAAATTTAAACTTTTTTAATATATTGCCGTTATAAATCAATAAACTGCAAAAACGATAATAGCGATATCAAGACCCCACGTCGAAGGCATCAAGTGGCCAGGTGCGTTATCTGCAATACCTTTACTGATACTGATTGGATTAGCATGGAAATGGGGTATATTTTTTAGGTATGCGTATACTCTATCAACAGATTAGAGGTCAGTTACACACATACTTATCGTAACGATTCGCAAATAGGTATCCGTTTATATAAGCGCTTAATATAATAAACTTTATAAAATCAGATCGTTTATATATATTTATTTATAGACTAAATACGAAAAAAGTATTTATCACATTTACTTTCGATTAGTAAGTTTACAATCTGGCTCCACACCCTCGAAAATTGGAGGACTTTCACCACCCTCTCCGGCACCACCTCCAATAATAATTTGGAGAAGATCCGATATTTTGCTATTGATCAGCGTTTCAACCATTTCGACTACATTATCCTGTTTATAGTCCCAAATGTCACCAAGCAACTCCACTCCCATTTCATTTACTAGAGCATGCACAAAATCATTGACGCGCTCGTCCTCCAATAGTTTGTCGAAATTCATTTTCAAGTCTCCCAAAAGCAGATCGATTTGTAATCCTGTGATAGCTAAAGAGGTGGACGCCTTTATTCTCCATGAGATCAGGAACGAAAAGTTTTTAGCGTAGGCTCTTAAAATATAATTTAGTATATTATTTATTATAGGTATCCAAATATCCAGTTTTATTTTACTTACTCTGCATTGCCTTCGCCAGATAAATTTAGAATATAGGCCAAGGAACCCTTGGCGGTGTATAGGGATTTTAAATAGGTAAGTGGAAAGGTAACATTAAGCGTACTCCGTTGCACACTAACTATATTTAGTTTTAGCGTATTGACAACGAAATCCGAAAGTCCTTTCAGCTGGAAATCGTCAATCGAACCGGTAAAGCTACAAGGATTTGCATAATTACATCCTGATTGATGGGAGGGTGGCGTAGATGAACTCACTCCACAAGGTATTTGTTATTCACAGCTGTCTCGGCAGGACCTAGCTCAAGTGGATCCAATGCGGGTAACCCCAAATTCGGTATCGGATGGCACATACGCATGCGGAACTCCTCCAAAAATGCCAGAATTCTTTCTTCATAGATGCACCTCACGGGCGTAAGGCAACCATAAATCGTGGCCGTGGCCAGAAGCATCTGCAATAGGTAACCAGCCTGCATGTTGCCCTAATTCGGAGATCCGTTTTCCTAGAGCTGGAGCACGCCACTGAAGTGCCCATCCAAAAGAGTTGGGGTTTTGTTAAGTCCGTACAAACAATTCATGATATGCCTTTAATGGTGTTTTATTTTTTTCATGCAGTTGCAGAGCGAGAAATAATGATTAGCCCGCTTTAGTTATCATTGATTTTAAGTGCAGTTGATTATACACTTCTAGAGAGTATTATAATATTTTTGCCTCGACATGTTAGCACTTTGTAAGAGACATATTGTTGATTTAGCCAAATTCCTCTATCTGTCTTTCTGACAGTTTCTTAACCTTTTCTCAGTTAAAAAGCTACCAGTTTTGCATATAGCATATGTATTTCAATATACTATGCTATAGAAACTGCTTTCATCATATGAGCAAAACCTAATTAAATTCGGTGTAATATAAATTAACGATCAAAAACTGGTTTTAAAATAATTTATTTATCACTATTTAATTTAAATAAATTAGTTATTCATTTTAAGTTCAAATGTGTTCCGAAAATAATCGTTAAAAAATTTTGTTTTGTTGGAGAAATTTGATTGTTAGTTTATATATATTTAGTTAACTTTGCAATAACGGGCTTATACTTAAAATTCGTAGTAAAAAATTTGCTGAAAATTGTCGCTTTGTGCCCAAGCATAGAAAATATCTGGAAATCTGTAATGCACATGTTTGCAAGGGTATTTAATCTTTCTTCTCTTTGGTTTTTGCACACTTAAATTACATATATAGAAAACACTTGTTATTGTTATTTTAATATTAAGACCAAAGCTTATCACTGGAAAGCTGATGGGGCCTGAACTAATAAGGCCAATAAAAAGCTAACCGTTATCAATGGGTTTATATTTTCGATTAACAAACGGCACTTTATTTGTGTTAACCATTAAAGCGTAATCTGAACGCTACTGTTGAAGCATTTCAATAGCGACAATATCAAACAATATCTATAACTACTGGATTTAACATCTAATCTAATATTAAACTTGCTCTGGTGGCTGTCGCAAATGTTCGGGTATCTGCTGCAGTTCCGTTTTGGACGCTTGAAGGGCCACGCCTTCGGGCAGATTGCGCTCAATGTACTCAAGAAATGTGTCAAGCGTGGAGCCGGTTAGCTTGTGAAAGTTCATGTAACGGAAATGAGTACGTATCTCATATTGGACTCGATGCTTCTTGTAGATGTGCACAGATTTGAGCAGGGTCATGCGTTCGTGGTGCGCCTTGCGCGGAGACCAGCTGTAAGTGAGGCATATGAAGTGTCCAATATGTAAGCTACTTCAATGTACATTGTACGGCACTTACCACTTGCCCTGCTCAATGCCCAGGTGCTCGG
This sequence comes from Drosophila micromelanica, assembly GCA_004143825.1. Lineage (NCBI taxonomy): Eukaryota > Metazoa > Arthropoda > Insecta > Diptera > Drosophilidae > Drosophila > Drosophila micromelanica. The sequence continues at coordinate 69,764 of SCDY01000289.1, forward strand.
CAGCGGTTGTCGCAAACCAGGTGTAACTCTTTAGAACCGCTGGATCGATGCCCCGCAGCTCAATTTCCAGTTTACTGTAAAGTTTGTCAGGCTCGCCAGCCGCAACGGAAGACGTAGTCGGTGTTGTTGCTGTTGTTGTGCTCAGGGCGGAGGCGAAGCGCGCCGGTTGGGTCAGGCGCAATGTTTTGAATAGCTAAAAAATGAGAACGTATAATGTTTTCTGTTATAAAGACAAATAAAATTAAATACGCACCTGAAGCATTTTGTTATTGCAGCCAAAAAACAGGGTTATGCAAGTGCAGGGCCGCAAATAAAGGTACTAAACTATCGATAAGTATTGTATATAATTAAATTTCGCCGGGGTGTGGTCACACTGTTGGTCTCCGCACGTGCTGGCCAATAGCAAAGTTTTTGAACATTTCGTGTTTAACAATTGCCGTTGTCGCGTTTTTTAATTTGTAGCTAAGACAAACAGCCCTGCTTTTTGTATTCATGTAATATGGAGAACACAGATCCTAATGGTAAGTTAGAAGCATATGCAGCAAAAAAAAGCGCGCTAACAACAGAATGTGCCTCCACAGCAAAGGAGTCTACAGATCCCAGCTCGGATGAAGAGGAGGCATACGATGACATCGAGGACGATGAGGAAATCGATGAGGACGAAGGAGAGCCAACAACGTGTTTGTTTTGCAGCCAGATCTTTCTTAATATCGAACAAGCCATCGAGCATTTAAGCAGCCAGCACAACGTTAACTTGTCACAGCTCAAGCAGAAATTCCAAATGGATCAGTATGCCTTCATAAAGTTAATAAATTACATACGTGGCAGCCAGATTAGTGCAGAGCAGCTGCTGCTCACAGAACAGCCACAGTGGAATGATGAAAAGTATCTGAAACCTGTCGAGTATGAGCCATGGCTATGCTACGACTACGAGACTCTCAAGACGGACGGTCCCGAGCCAGTTGCCGGCGTGCCGGAGCTAATGCAACGCATTGCTGAGCAGAGCAAACTATTGCAGCAGGCCAGTGAGGACATGGAACGCATGCGCAACGACTACAAAACACTCTTGCAGAAGGTGCACAGCGATGGCGGCCAGAAGTCAACGAGCGACAATGGAATTGTACGCAATGCACCAACACTGGATAAAGAATACTTCAATAGCTATTCCCATTTTGGCATACACCACGAAATGCTTAGTGATAAGGTCGCATATTTATTTAATGATCCCATACTACCATATCGTAATACTTGCATTATGTCTGTCTAAATAGGTGCGCACGAGCAGCTATCGTGCGGCTCTGATGCAAAACCAGCGATATTTGCATGGCAAATCAGTGCTAGATGTGGGCTGTGGCACGGGCATACTCTCCATATTTGCATCACAAGCAGGTGCCGCAAACGTCGTGGGCATTGACAACTCCGAAATTGTCTATACTGCCATGGACATAGTCAGGTAAGCGTTCTTTAAGTGTATTTTCAATTTCTAAATAGAGAAAAAAGAGTATAATGGTTTTGTGAAAATGATAATGGTAAAGATAATAAATTTGTTTTGTAGAAAAAAAAATCTAAAAATTGAGATATGCCAATATATCTGAAAGTTTTTGAGCTAGACCTACCAAATTTGGAAATTATATAACTGGCTATCTCCTTAAAAAATCGGTACAACTGTACACGTAAAGCACTCGAAGCCATAGGTCATATAGGTCATCATATTTCAAACGTCCATAAATTGGCCCAAACAAAACCGATTTTCATGTTTGATGACATTCTGGTCATGATTTTTCATCCTGATCGATTCTACATTTAAAATCGATGCATATTTGAAAAATCATTTTTTTTTTTTGATATTTTTGGAAAAAAAGCATGTACTCCCCCTTACATATTTTGAAAAAAATTTTTTAAATTGAAAATTGCGAATTTGCATTTTTAATCGATTTTTCTTGCCATAAATGGTA